>CAWUFW010019677.1:0-177359 GCA_963921515.1 Calotriton arnoldi
CACTTTCCCACTGGACAGCAGTGAGGAAAGTGCGCAGAATCATTACACCAGCAAAAACAGAGTCAAAACCGGGAGGTCAGAAAGCAAAAAGTCAGGGGAAACACGCCAAAAGATGTCAAGTCTAACAGTGACATGTTTCGTGTACGTGTGGTTTGTTTGTATTGTTGGTGTTTGACTTACCGTCTGCGCTGTACGCGTCCGTGCCGGTCCCGGTAATAGATGTAGAGTATAGGTAGGACCTGCGCAATGGGATTCATGCTTGGATCGTCTCGTTCGGGTTTCTCGTGTCTTCGAGTCGTACTCGTAGCAGGCTTGTTCGTCTCGTAGCCGTGGATCATCTTGTGGCGCGAAACGGAGCTTATGTACAGCTCGCCCGGATGCTCAAATGTGCCGGACGTAGCGACGAGTTCGGCGCATACGGAAGACGCATCGTACTAGTCCGGCCGGAAGGTGCTGTGTATTTGGTTCCGTGCGACTCGATTCGGCGTTTACGGATCCGGTTCGGGCGGGGTACAGGAGCTGGAATGGGTAAGTACGGCTCGCTCGGAATCTGGGCTGTTATGCGCATCGTACTTGTTCGTTCGGTAGAGTGTTCGAGTCGGTCGGAAAACATGCGTACGGCTGGTATTTTTTCCGGACGAATACTGTTAGGTGCGCTTCCGGCCGACATCGGAATCGACCCCTGAGTGTATGGGTTATATATTTATCAAAGATTTACAAACAATTGACACCACCTCAGTAGTAAGTGATGATGATGACACAATGAGAATGACTGATTGTGCTAAAATAGAAAAAATAGCAATACTAGTAAGTTTTGGCTAATGTGGAGCTTGCAGTCTTATTTGTGAAATCCACAAGTTATGAAAAATGGACTCAAAGTTTGGAGGCCACAAGCTTATGCTAGGCGCTTACGATTGGGCAACACAAGGCCTTAATGATGATGATGCTGACAACTGATGTTCTTCAATCTATATCTAAAAAACAATGGATAATTTTTAATGCACGTGTTGGTAATCGGCTTGTGTGGGCTACTGCTTCGGAGATTCTACAGTAAGTTGGTGTTGCCTTCACCATATCCGCCCACCAAGTGTGTGATCCATTGATGGTGTAATTTAAGCCACACCTCAATGAATCACACAGCTTGGAGAAGAGGGTTAGGGGTGTGATGAATGAATGGGTAATGGGATTAGGGGAAAGGTTTGCCAAAGACAAACACTACAACACAAGGCCAACATTCATCTGGGCAATGAGCAGCAGCACATCATTCGCCATCAATCTGTTGTGAGAAGGAAACAAAAGAATGAGTATGATAGAGTACAGATACATGCATTGCACACAGTCCTTCTTCCCCCGAGACCCAATTTACCATATATCTAAATGTTCTGTCTGCTAGGTTAGGGAGTGAACCCCCCCACCATTTTCTCTTAGTTAATATGATTGTTAAAAGAAAAATGATACTGTATTGCTAAACTGGGTGGTGCATCTGCATTCTCCTCGGGAATGTCCACTCTTTGTGGCCTCTCTGCACTGGCCCAGTAGGAAAGCAGGAGTGTTATCGAGCTCAGCTAGATTTCGCCTTTTGTTCGTGAAGGAGACTTGAAGAAGGCCTGTGGAGAAGGACAAAAGGAAAGTAAGCTTCATGAGGAGAGTATCAAGATAAGAAGACTCAGGGGCAGAGCAAAGAAACAAGAGGTGGACTCAGAATTTCACACACAGAGAGCAGCATTTGACAAACGCACCTCTTTCTATTCCAAATAGCTGAGTAGTACTAGACCTCAGACTCTTGGTTCACCTTTGAACTAAAGTCGATACTCGATAACTTCTTGATGAGGTAGTTCTGCAGCACCCAGTCCCGCCCTGAGTTCTTCCATGATACTCCTCCAGTCCTGAGGGACTCCGAGTAGCCCCGTAGCAGACCAGTCATCATCATCACCATCATCATGAATCAGGAGGACCCGAGCAAGATAAACATGGAGTGCAATGCACTGCTTTTGAAGAACAAGTAGAGAATGAAACGGAATAGCAGTATTTTGCATAGGTTTTTGTTTGATAACTACAGTGACTGTTCTGGTGTCTGAAGAACCAGAAAAAAAGGAGAACACCTCTGCAATTAATTAAACCCGGCTAAGTGTGAAAGGGCTGATTATCACCTACAAAAAAGAGTGCCCATCACTCAAGCCCCAAACAATGCAAATCAATAATCATCTTGAGAAATTTCCCATATTACAGTTCAACACACACCCTCCCTGAGTGTTTGCCACCATATGAATCATCAATCAACTTAAATTATCACTCACACAATCAGTCACTCACCGTTGCAATAGTTGATGTTACCTTATCCAATCCAAGGCAAGCACGGGTAGTTCAGGTATTGAGTATTATTCAATCATCTTTGATGCTGGCAATACATTGCAATTTAGTATTGGCAGGCAGTTCTGTACATAAATGATTTTATGGGGCAGCCGTTCTAGTACTAAGTGATGCAAAAAGGGATAGGCATTAGGCAATAGGCATGCGAGGGGGGCAGGCATTGTCCCCAATGTCATGAAGGACTTGTGGAGGCTTCTTCAATGTACACTGGTCCAACTGCAATCCGGCAATATTTATGTGACTAATAAAAAAATGTGGGGCAGCATAAATCTGACACAAAAATAATAATGTTCCTCTAGCTAATTAAAAAAAAAAAAATGTTTTTGCAAAGAAAGAACTAAGTTCAACGAGAACATTTTAAAAGTTCTATGGTGGCACTCGCATACTTAGTCCGGTAAGTAGAGTTCATCCTTAAACTCTGGTGGTTCCCCCAGAAGTTGGTCAGCTAACACATTTGATTCAATTACGGATCAATCACCCTCTTCCTCCTCCTGTGCTGCTGTTTCAGGAATGGTGAAATTGTCTGGTATATTATGTTGGTTCATTTTGATCATAGTCAATCTCTCCACAATTTGAGGTGAGAGACTGGTCCTTCTCACTGTGACTACCGCACCAGTTTGACACACTGGCGACAGTCTGCTGAGCTCTGGCCATTGGCGCATCTTCCCATACCAATACATCAATGGATTTTGATCAACGTGGATCTCTTTTGGATCATCATCGAGATACTGCTGGAGCATACTGTGGATGGTCATTTGTGCTGCCACATGCTGTACCTGTTTTGCCATTGCCTCTGCACTGGACTTGAGCCCTGCCAATTGATTCCAATACAATGCAGAGGTTGGGTCCGGTCCTTTTTTTTGCTGTTGCTGCCGGTGTTCTGGTTGATAGTGTTGTTGGCTGCTGTGAGATAAGACTTCCCTCTCTGGAAGTTGAAGGCAGCACCCCAGAACTGCGGGTGGGATATGAAATTCCAGCAGTTCTTCTTTCAAGTCTCCGGCTTGCTCTACAATCCACCTCTTGTATTTTAAAACGTCCCCTTCAGAAAAAGGGATGAAGGTGGGCAGAAGTTTTTGTACCGTAGATCAAGTAAAGTGGCACATATGTACATATGTACTCTTTGGACTCAATGATGTTGCAGCCTTATATTAGAAGCCAAGCACAGGACTAAGCTCTCAACTAAGGCATGTGCCTCTGTGTTTTCATTCACACCTGCTGGGGCGAACCTTTCAGATGCCTTCTTTGCCTGGTCTTGTAGGAGATGCAGCAACGGGATAGCTTGGCCCATCGTACAGTCCTCCTTGCTAACTTCCCACGTGAAGACCTTAAAAGGGAGTAGCATCTGTGTTAGGCATTTGACTAGGCCGCATTTGTCCGCATCCATGGTCATAGCTTTCCCAACTGCATCCCCTCCTCTTTGAATGACATAGTCATTGATCTGTTTGTACTGCTCAAACGTGTTGGCACCTCCTGTATCAGGGCTTTAACTTGTGCTCTATTTCTACGCTGAATAATCCGCAGCTGCTTCCGGGCTTTAAAAGAAGGGCTCAAATGGGTGCAGATTCTACTGCAGGTGATCAGTATGTTGCTGACCATGTCTTCCTTTTTGAGGAAGTCTTGCACCACCAGGTTGTTGCAATGGACCAAACACAGGACCCTGAAATAGCCTCTGTCTGACATGGCCTTGACTATGATACTGCCATTGTCCATGGCAACAAATCCAATTCTAAGACCTCTGGGTCACAGTCATTGATACACCTTACTGTTAAATTCCTCCAAGATGTTTACAGCTGTATGTGATTTTTCCATGGCGAACATGGCCACTGTTGCATGCCGCTGAACTGTCTTAAAACTTTCTTCAGGCCTAAGACCTGAAGATATCTTTTGCTTTACACCAATAAAAGAGATCCAGTCTGCAGTGATGCACATGTAATCAGTCGCCTGACAACTGGTCCACATGTCTGTTGTCAGGTAGATGATGTGAGCAACACTTTGCTGCTAAGCTTGTCCAACCAACTGCAGCACATCGTGATGCAGCACTGGAACAGCCACTCTGGCAAAATAGGTCCTACATGATACCTTCGATTTTGGGCAGATGGCTGCCACAAATTCTAAAAATCCCACTTCTTCTACAAATGAATAAGGGAGGAGGTCCAGCGCTAACATTTTTGATAGCTTCCCATTATACAAACGTGCAGTTGGGTGGTTTCGCTCATAGGGCCCCTCCTGCCTAAACATACCCGTAATAGTAGCTGGGACTTTCTTCTTTTCTTGCGGTACTGACACAGGCGTCTTTTGAGAAGTAGATGCTGGTGGGAGACTAAATCTGCGTTGTGGTGGTGTGGCAGTCACTGTATGCCACGTTGTCTCCATCATCTCACTCTGAGTCATCTTGGGCCATTGCGAAGTTGCTGAGGTGAGTGATTCTTCTGGTGCACTGCTGGGGACAGGGCTGCTTTGCGGGAAGTTGTCACCCTCTTCTTCCTCATCATCCCCTTCCACCATGATTGGTCTTGTAGCTGATGTTCCCCATGCTCTCCCTACCACCACGACCATGTTCAGCAATGTTTTTGATGTGCTCCTCCCACTTGATTGTGTGGTGTTTTTTCATATGGGTCATCTGGCCTCTAGTACCATAATGTGTACCAGGCTTACCTCAATGAACATTTGTGTGGCAAATGGTGCATACTGCAATATGCTCCCCCTCTTTGCTAACTGTAAAAAAGTCCTAAACTGGGGAGGAATACTTTTTTTACCAGGCCACTGCCAATGCCTGAATTTGAACTGGAGGTAGGTGGGCATGTTCTCGATTGCCTCTCCGCTTCTCCTGGGGCAGGGGTTGGTGCAGGTCTCAGTTGGGGCTTTGCAAATATATGAGCTGGTGGCAGTGCTACCTGTGTCACAGCCCTGGGAGCTGGTTGAATAGCAATTTCAGATTCCTCTGTGTAACCTTCTACCATGACTACCTCGTCATTCTCCTCTTCATCCCCTTCCAGAAGTCTGAGTCTTTCTGGAACTTTTCTTTTCCCTTCCCTCTCCTGTTGTCTCCTGGTCTCTGACGGGATCCACTCCATGTCCCTATCATCATCATCATCTTCATCAGAAGTGGTGCTTGGAGAAGATAGTGCTGTAGTACCCTTCCTTTTCCTTGCTGGAGATGTGGGAGCCAATGATTCTAAAAGAGGCAGTTCAACTTCTTGCTCTGAAGGAAGCTCAACCTCCTGTTCTGTTCCAACATCAGGCAAATCCATTGCTGGGTGCAGCTGCTGTCCACTTTGCTGTATTTCTTAAAATGATTGTGTACTACTTTGTGAAAGGAACAAATCCAATTCAACATCGCTACTCGACGGGGTCGAAATGTTTGCACTGGCTGCCTCACTGACAGACATGTACCTGGGCTTAGGTTGTGGAGGTGGTGCTGTTGATGCAGCAGTGCTGCTCTCAGCTTGCTCACCGGAGTCCAGTGTGGCAGGCACAACTTTCCTGAAAAAGGTTGTGGTCGGCACGCCAGTGGTAGAAATCTGCTTCTTCTGCTCCCCACTAGCCACTTTCTTGGCAGCGCCTTTCTTTGGGGCCATCTTGAAGCTGTCAGTTGGCAGTGGCCCTAACCTACACAACAAGCTGAAGAGATGACCGTGTTGCGCAGTCAGTCAGGTGTTACATCGTGCAGAGGCCTTCTGTCTGGCAGTACTTTGGGTGGTGTCTCTTCTCTTGTGAACCTAAAAGCAAAGAAGCAAGAAAAACATTAGTGAAATGTGGCATTGTTGCAGTTCAAGTAGTAGTACAAACAAACAATATAATTTAGTGTGGTTACTTAAGTTATTATAAATAATTAACAATAGTATACAGTGTTCATTCATAAAATGAAAAACTACACCAACATAAACTTTCATGGTACTGTACACTCAGGAAGAATTAGAAAGAAAAACAACAACAACAAAATAATACAGCTGTAACTATTTGCTTTATGTGGAATGCATCATGTGGGATGTGGCACACAGGGAGGAGCATCTGACAAATGCATTGACCATTAAATAATTATGAAAATGGTAAAAAGAAATCTAAAAATAAATAAATAATTTAAAAAATGAAAACTAAAATTGAAAAAAATTATAAATAAGTGACATAATCCTCAGGCATATCATTCGTTTTAATTTATTAAAGGCTCTCATTGCTCAGCCATCCATGCAAGCATATGACAAAGGGCCACACTGTTGGACACACATAATGGCTGCCTGCCATTGCCACATGGTCATGAACAACAACAACACAGAGCAAATAGGCATTGGGGATGGGAACAAAGAGAAGAAGACATGCAGGCCTATGGCAAAAGCACACTAGCTACCTACACAAAATGCCCACCGACTGACCACATGGTGAACCAGCAAGCAAGGAGGCATGGCCGCAACATAATGTTAGAAGAACAACACACGAAAGCCTATGTCAAAAGCACACTGAATGCCTGCTATGCAAAATTGCCACCAGCCACATGGTCAAACAGCAAGCAAGGAGGCATGGGGAACAAAGAGAAGACATTCAGGCCTATTGGGAAAGCACACTGGCTGGCTACACAAAATGGCCGCCAGCCACATGATCACAACAACAATAACCAGCAAGGGGGCATGGCCACAAGCAAAGAAGAAATGCAGGCCTATGGGGAAAGCACACTGGCTGGCTACACTAGATTGCCGCCAGCCACATGGTCACAACAACAACAACTAGCAAGGGGGCATGGTCACAAACAAAGATGAAATGCAGGCCTATGGGGAAAGCACACTGGCTGGCTACACAAAATGGCTGCCAGCCACATGGTCACAACAACAACAACCAGCAAGGGGGCATGGCCGTAAACAAAGAAGCAATGCAGGCCTGTAGGGAAAGCACACTGGCTGGCTACACAAAATGGCCGCCAATCACATTGGTCACAACAACGATAAAGCCCTGGGAGGAGCCTGCTGGACAGAAACAGGAAGTTGGAGTCTCTGGGGCATTCCTTCCGGTTTGAAAAAAAAGTTTTAAAAAATGGCTTCTCACATAATAAATACAACTCCAACGGCCAGTTTGAGGAGAAAATCCACTCCAAATGCCTCTCAGCTGCATTCTCAAGCAGAATAGCATTTGCAATCACAACTGGCTCTAAAAATGCTAGATTGGTGCCGTCGTCGCCGGAAGTCTCCCGGGAGCTCTCTAGCTGTGTGAGAAGTCTTGAGCATGATAGTCTTGGCGCTCGTGTTTGAGCACCAAAAGAAAACTCTAGCACGTGAATGTAAAATAAACTCTGCTTTTCACCTGAATGGTGGAATTCAGGAATTCCTCATCTCTCCACAGAGCGCAGAGTGCCCGAATTCCGCAAACTCTGCGAGGGGTGCAGAGTTTACCTCCTGGGGTTAAAAAATCGTCTAAAATATTGTTTAGTATATTTTTGGGATTCACAATGACATCTCAACGTCATTGCGAAGTCGTCGCAAATCCCGTGTGACAAGCAACAAATGGATTTAACTGGTTAAGACAGTTTTCAATCATTTAAACAGGAAGTCCCTTCTCATTCTTTTCATCCTCTAGGTGTGGCTGTTGTGATTCACACCTCTATTTGTTTTTCTTAAATTTTGTTAAACTCTGGTGTTTTTTTTTGTGTTTTTTTTTTAAAAAGGCATTTGCTCAAAACCCACAGGATAATAACTGAAGTTCCTCCTCTGAAGATGAGCCACCAGCAAAGAAGCAGAGTATTTCCTGGGATGTATTTACAATCCCAGTGGTGAGAAAAAGATGGTGGCACAGAGAGTAAAGTGCAGTCTTTGCGAAAAGGTGCTGCACAACCAGCATGTTGAAACATCTCAAGACCATGCACTCAAAAGATCTGGCAAGAGCGGAGAGGGAGTGTGATGCAAGCACTGCATCAGCATCAACAGCATGCAACCACTTCAACCAGGAGAAACTCTACCACCTGCGGCTCATGTGACTCCCAGAAACCCGGCTACAGCTTCTGACCTCGCTAATATTGTGACCCATTGCAAATTCTACAACTAAATTTTAACAGTGGGTGAACAATCTATCTCAGCCATTATTGAGGCAGTGAAAAATCACATATGCTGAGTTGTGTGTGTTGTTTTTCTGCAATATTCTTTTATAGTTACTACAGTTCAAACTTTAACAAAGAAAACGTCAAAAACATTTTTTTTTTAAAACAAAAAACTACAACATTTACAAAAAAGGTTCCTGTTGGAAACACCTCGTCTGGTTATAAAAAGACAAGTTATATGTTAAATAGTTGTTAGTACTGTTTGTATAAGTGAGTAAGTGGGTGTGTGAGTGACTGTATGGGTGAGTCAGTTTGTGTGTTAGTAGCTGTATGAATACATGATTGGGTGCATGACTGAGTGTATGGGTGGGTGAGTGAGTATGTGAGTGAGTGTATGGGTGCGTGAATAGTTGTATGACTAGCTGAATGGGTGAGTCAGTGGGTGTGGGACTAGGAGTGTAGGTGACTGAGAGGGTGCATGAGCAGGTAAATAGGTGAGTAAATAGGTATCTAAGTGGCTGTATGGTGAGTGAATAGGTGTGTAAGTGTTTGTATGGGTGAGTGAGTGGGTGTATGGGTGTAGGAATGGGTGTGTAAGTACCCATATTGGTGTGTGACAGGTGTGTAAGTGGCTTTAGAGGTGAGTGATAGGGTGCATGAGTGGCTGTATGGGTCAATGAGTGGGTGCAGGAGTGGCTGTATGGGTCAATGAGCAGTTGTG
Source organism: Calotriton arnoldi (assembly GCA_963921515.1). NCBI lineage: Eukaryota > Metazoa > Chordata > Amphibia > Caudata > Salamandridae > Calotriton > Calotriton arnoldi. Next base: position 9,111 of record CAWUFW010019677.1, read on the forward strand.
TGGCTGGCTGTATAGGTGAGTGAGACAGTACATGAGTGGGTATATAGGTGAGTAAGTAGGTGTGTTTGCGATTGCATGCTGCTTGAATGGGTATATGAGTACGAAAATGGGTACGTTAATGGATGTGTGAGTGGCTGTATGGTGAGTTAATAGGTGTGTAAGTGGTTGTATGGGTAAATGAGTTTGTGTGTAATTGGATGTATTAATGCATGAAAGGTCATTATTGGCTGTATTGGTATGTGAATGGATGTTTAAGTGGCTGTATAGGTTAGTGAGAGGGTGCAGGAGTTGCTGTATGGGTGAATGAGTCAGTGCATGAGTGGCTGTATGGATGACAGACTGGGTGTGAGTGTGGTTGTATAGGTGACTGAGTGGGTGAATTAGTGGCTGTATAGGTGAGTGAGAGGGTACGTGAACAGGTATATAGGTGAGTAAGGAGGTATGTTTTTGAGTATATGGTGTGTGAATGGGTGTGCGAGTGCATATATGGGTGTGTGAGTGGATGTGTGAGTGGCTGTATGGTGAGTGAATAGGTGTGTAAGTGGTTGTATGGGTAAATGAGTGTATATATGAGTGCATGACTGGGTGTGTGATTGGCTGTATTAGTGTGTGAAAGGGTGTGCAAGTGGCTGTATACATGAGTCAGAGGGCCCATGAGTAGGTGTATAGGTGAATGAATGGATAAATAAGTGGCTGTTTGGGTGAATGACTGGGGTAGGAGTGGCTGTATGGGTGAATGAGTGGGTGCATGAGTGGCTGTATGGGTGAGTGACTGTATGAGTGAATGGCTGTATGGTTTTGTAAATGGGTATATGAGTGGCTGTATGGGTGAGTGAGTGGATGTGTTAATAGGTATATGGGTTTGTCAGTGGCTTTATGGGTGAGTGAGTAGGAGTATGAGTGATTATAAATGGTGAATGTGACGGTGCATGAGTGGCTGTATGGGTGAGTGAGTGGGTATGAAGGTAGATATATAGGTGTATGAATGGGTATATGTATGGCTGTACTAGTGCATGAATGGGTATGTGAATGGCTGTGTAGGTGAGTGAGAGTGTGCATGAGTGGCTGTATGGGTGAGTGAATGGGTGTGTGACTGGCTGTATGGGTTCGTGAATGGGTGTGTAAGTGGCTGCATGGGTGAGTGAGTGGGTGCATGAGTGGCAGTATCGGTTAGTGAGTGGGTATGCGAGTGGGTGCATGGGTTTGTGAAGGGGCATTTGAATGGCTATATCATTGTCTGAAAGTCTCAGTCACTGTATGAGAGTATCCCCTGGTGTACACCTTGGCAATGTAAGTTTCTTCAACTACACAGATAGAAGTAATTAGGAAATTGCTTTATTCAAATAGATGGTGTCATTCATCTGTTGAAAAAGAAAAAGAACATAAACATAAGTTAGCATTACATTTAAAAAAATCGAGAAACAAAAGAGTTCACATTGCTTATACTGTAATACTATTTCACATTATAGTAAAGCATTTAATTTTCCCTTTTTTACTGTTCTCAGCTTTCATACTTGTACACCATAAATGATGTACTGTATAAAGATTCATCCTTGAACACTGGGGAAAAAACAATAAAAAAATTGTAGAACCCCCCAGAACTGCACAGTATGCCACTATAAAGAAGTGACACCATGCATTGCACTCACTACAATTATTTAATACATTTTTTTACCAATGGTTACTGAACTAATCTAAACAAGCAAACTAATCTTAAAAACTAATCTTAAAAATAACTCTTTTATTATTAGAAGTGGTACAATACTCCTAATATATATAAAGCACAAATGAATTTTGAAGTCCCTTTTGACAACATCAGCCCTGATAGGCCAAATTATGTCTTAAAAACTGTAGAGCCACATTAAACAAATACCATATACCAGTTTCTAAACAGTGATCCTCCTTAGAACTTTGGTAGAAGAAACAAAAAGTAAGAATTTGGTAGCTTAAAAGGCAGCTTTTATTTGAATTTATGGTTGCTGCCACAGCATTCTGTCCACCCAGTTTCTTTCTTTAAATAGGCAATATAGGGTCCAAATGTTGTATTAACTCCTTTGTGAAAGATGATAGCCAAAGTAGTATACGTTCTTCCAGAAATTGATATTTGTCCTGCTTTGAAGTTTGTAATTTTGGTTTCCAATTTAGATCCATCTGCTCTTAATTGTTATAGCATTAATATAAGGTATTTTCCACATCTTTGTATATGCACTGTAGACATAACATCTGATCTAGAATTTGGGCAGGTCATGTTTTTTTTTCCCTTTTTGAACAGTCTGTCAAATGACACACTTTCTTAATCTGGAAGTGTTAAGTACAGAAATCGTTAAGAATGTATTTTAAATGTAGATGTAAAAGAGCAATCTTCACAGACTTGGTTCCATGTCTAACTCAGTCCAAATAAGTCATCTATATTTATTTCTTCTTTTTCGAAAACACCAAGGATGCCCATTATAAATTCCTGTGCATCTTGTTGACTTTTCTGAGTAAATAGTACTGATCCACTACATATATCTACTAGATCTTGAATGCCTAAAGCACAATGAATTACAGTCCTATAAGTATGTAAAAGTTGCAGCGAACAACATAGTGTATATCATAATCTCTTCTATGGTTTCTGCTCTTTTGCATTTCTAAGATGTGATAAATCAAACAGTACATTGAGAACAACATTTGCAAAGCAGTTGACACCAGAAGTGTTTGACAACTGGTAACCTACAATATCTCCCTCATTGTCCAGTTTTTTCTTCTTAACACTTTCCTTGTTCTCCTTCATTTACTTCTTTTCAGCAACATCCATAGATTCTTTTTTTAGATACGACGTTGGACAGATTATCAATTTTTCATCAATGGGAGACTGTCCTAAATGAGGAACGTATACACTTCTTAACTGATTGTACTCTCTGACACAACTTGATTGGGCACTAACTTTCCTGTCATCAAAATTAACCCTGGGCAAAGCACTACGCTACGTTCGCGTAGTTTGCGAAGTTTGCGCTACTTCGCACAACGCGAATTGCACGTAGCACAGTGCAAACACGCGTAGCGTAGCGTAGTGCAGCGGTCGTTTTTTGCTTGCTCGCGGTCCTCAACGTCAAGTTGGCGACCGCAAGCAAGCAAAATGACATCCCGGCGAGACTTTTTCCTCGTTCGCGATCAGCAACATCAAGTTGCCGATCGCGAGCGTGGAAAATAAACCTCCCGGCGAGATTCTCAACGCGGGGAGGTCAGGTTTCTCATTGCGAGTGGTCGTGTATGCTCGCGACCGCTCGCGATGAGAAACTACCAGTCCGCGTTGAGAAAGCTGCCGCTCGAGTAAAAATCTACTCGAGCGGCAGTAAAAGACAGCTCGCACTGTGCAAGATGCCGTTTTCAATGATTGCACAGTGCGGACAAGCATCCGGCACTGTGCAATCATTGTGAACAGCGCACTACGCAGTTCGCGTAGTGCTACGCGTAGCTCGCGTAGTGCGAACTGCACTTTGCGTAGCTTTGCGTAGCGCTACTTCGCGAACTACGCCCAGGCTTAATCAAAATCAACCAAAAACAAACCGGACAATGGTCTACCGTGAGACAATGCTACATATGGCATTCCTTCTTTAAATGCAGCACTACCGGCCAGATGTACGACCCTTTTTTGTGGCCGCAAACAGGAGAAACTCCCATTTGCGGCCGCAAAAAAGGATAATAGCATGTACAAATGCTATTTTGCGAGTCTCTGACTCGCAAAATAGCATTTGCGACTCTCGCTATTAGGAAGGGGCGTCCCTTACTAATAGCGAGTCAACATGCTATGTACTAGTGTTTTGCAACCACATTTGTGGCCGCAAAACACTCGCAGTTTACCACCTACTTTAAGTAGGTGGTAAACCACTCGCAAAGGGGAAGGGGTCCCCAGGGGACCCCTTCGTGAGTATGTTGGAAAATATTTTTTAAGAGCAGGCAGTGGTCCCAGAGACCACTTCCTGCCCTTAAAAAATGAAACTGAAAAGTTTCATTTACCTTTATAAATGTATCCCGTTTTCCTTTAAGAAAAACGGGCTGCATTTAAAAAAAAAGCTGCTTTATTAAAAGCAGTCCTAGACATGGTGGTCTGCTGAGCCCAGCAGGTCACCATCCCTGGGAGGGCTGTCATTCCCAATGGGTTCGCAAATTGCGAGAGGCTCATTGATATTAATGAGCCTCACAATTTGCGACCCCATTGGGAATCGCAAACAGTGTGAAATACACTGTTGTACATCGGAAATTGCGCCTCGCAAATTGCGAGTCACAAAAGAGTCGCAATTTGTGATGCGCAATTTTCTTGGTCGTACATCTGGCCCTACCAATATTTTTAAAAGCTGTGTCTTTACTTAAACCTTGAGATTTATGGAGAGTTACAGCGTACACTAGAGACACTGGAAACCGCTGCCACCGGACACATATGAAGCAAAAAACGCACAACAGATTGACCAATCTGGTTCACGCCATCAATCTAATCAAAAGGATTCAACTTGATCCCTTTTTGGAAAATTAATGAAATCAATAACTTTACCCATTGCACCATTTACTAATCCTTCCTCAACATTTAATTTACGCCGCAAATTTAATCTACACATTTTATATATGCATAAACACTTTCCTATTCCTAGATACAGATTTTTCCAATGAATCCAATTTTGCTTGTAGTTTTGCACTTAGCAGTACTGTCTCCCCTTGCTTTTCCATTTTATCAATTGCTGTAATTTCCAAAATGTGTTCTTTCTCCAGTTATAGTAATTTTTCATTAAAATTGGAGCACTCTTTACGTGTAGGCATTAAACAGACTATGGATTTTCCTTCTTCAATGAAATTGAACATTAGCTGTGCTGCTGTATTGTTGAGGAAAATAGTTTCTTGCTAAGATGATTTTTGAAGGAACATTTCACCTTCTTTGTCAGAACTCCTACTATAACGTCTTTCAGAATATTTCCATATTCCACGTCAGATGCTTGACGCATATTTTAAAGTAGTTCCTTGTATTGGAAGTTTACCCAAATGTTTTCATTGCCAATGCTTCCCAAAGAATTATGGGTTTTCATCATGGAGAAATGTCTTGAAACAAGCTGCCCTTTGACGGTGGAAAGTTGCAGTAGGTCTACCCAAAGAGAATAAGTCAGAAAAGTCCGGATCATAGTCCCCCTGCATTTAGGAACTCCTTGGCCTTGATCTCCGACGTGAAGACTCTAACCCAGTCCTTCCAGACTACTTTCAGCCGGGCCGGATTTATTAGGAAGGCTTGTGCACCCTTCTCCTGGAACTGGGTAATCATTTGGCGAAGACGCCATCGTCATTCCACTGTAATATGGCAAAAATCTGGCCTGGTGAAAAAGGAATACCCATCTGCTGCACGTTGTGCATCTGGTCTGGCCTTCTCGAACACACTTTGCCTTAATAGATAGTTCCCAAAATAGACCAAGAGTGCCCGTGGTTTGGCATCTGGGCGAGCTGGCTGTCGTATGTTAAATGGTACTCGATGTGCCCTTTGTATTTCCTGGGGCCAGTTCCATCCTTCCAATTCTGGGAAGGGAATTCTGCAGCAGCTGAACCATAAATACTTGTGCGTCTGATCCTTCCTTTCCTTCCGGAATACCAAGAAATCGTAAGTTATTCCTTCTTTGACGGTTTTCACTATCCTCTAGCTTCCATTGGATATCAATAAGGTGTGCCTCGTGTGCCTCCCCTTGCCCCTTTGAACCTGCTATATCCACCTCCAGTGAAGCAGTTCTTGATTCCAACTCTGTCATCCGATTGCTGATGTTATTACAGGTTCTTGCGATTTTCCTAACATCCCCCTGAAGTTTCCGCGCGACATTTTGTGCACGTTTACTCTCCATTCGGGCTTCCTCGTGGTGTGCAACGACACACTGCAGAATTGATTCCAATGTAGGAGGCGCAGAAGTGGATTCTTCTTCACTGGTAGGACGCTTCCTGTTTCCTACCAATTGGTCTCCAAGAGAATAATCCCACCTTAAATCATTTGGTCTTGGGTTCTCAACTCTAGGTACACTGGAGTGTGTCTTTCGTGTGGTTGGAATAGTTTGCCTACCACTAATACCAATACCAGATGCGCTGTCCTCCTCACTTGATTCTGCATTAGACCCAGTGTCTGATCCCAGACCTGACCAGGTGGCGTCCGATAGAGAATAAAAATCGTTTGCTTCTGAGTCAATATCCCTCTCCCCTGGTAATCTATGAGCCCTTACGGGCCCCGGGGGTTCTCTTGCCTTTCCCCTTAAATCTTGCACTGAAAGGTGTCGCTGGGCTCCCCCTGGGAGGTCATTCAGGATTTTGTTGGTGCCTTTTTTCCCGCTTCCCAGGGTCTTTCCCTTGTTTTCTGGGTCTTCTTGGCTAAATTGAGTCGCTAGTTGGTTTACTTCCTCCTGTAATAGCTCGGGACCCCCGAGGGCCCCCGCATCCTGCCAATTAGTACCTGCGCCGGCTTCTCCTATGCCCAGATTGACTTCAATACTTACTTCTGGCACAGTTCCCTGAGTTTTCTCTCCCTGTAACACTGTTTCCTTAAAGCCCTCCTTATGCCCTTTTGGCTGTTTTTGCAATGTCTCGTACAATGTCTCGCCTTCCGGAGGCTCCCACTGCTCCCCCACCTCCTCTGGGCCCACCGGTGGCTTACCGATTAGTTTCCTGCTCTGTCCGCTCCCTCCTACTGCAGCCCCTGCTTGCTCACTTGGCTGATCGGATCCTTGTATGCCAGAGCCCCTGAGCAGGTCGATGACTGACACTGCGGTACGAGGTGGCTGGGGCTGTAAGCCCGCGCCCCTCCCCTTCCCGTCTGGGAGATTCTCTGCCCGGGTCTTCTGCCTGCGTCCATGGAGTGCAACGGGAGCCGTCTCTATCTCTGCCGGGTCTCTCCGCGGGGAATCCTGGAGGCCGGTCTGGAGAGTCGCCCTCTTCCTTTCGTGCCGGACTAGGGGGGCATGTTGCTGACAGCTGCTATGGCACTGTACTCCCTGCTCCACCTCGAGGAGCAGGACAGCTCCTGCTCAAAGCCTTTGCACCCAACTATCAGCGTCTCTGCGATCTCCACTAGTGTCGTGACCCAGCACTTCAGTCCAGGTACGGTGTTTTCCACTTCTGTCCGCTCACTTGCGCCACAGTTTCCATCTTGGGGGCATGTCATTCTGAGGCAGCGGGGGGTTTAATTAATTATATCATGTCATCCCCTCGAGAGCCACCTACGACCACTTCACACTGTCGCCATCTTGCCCCCTTGGAGCCAGTTGGGAATAATTAAGGTGTCTCTTTTTTGGTTTTCTGGCTGGCCTAGATTTTCTGTTTTGATCAAATATGATTCGGAATAGGGTGGGGGCATTTAATAATAGCTCAAATAAGCTGAGGAAATGAAGGCTTAGGGGGGTTTAAAACTCACTAATTTGTATTATATATGTCACCCTAGGGAGAGCTCCACCAATCATCACCCACAGACCTAGATAGGTCTGTTGCTTCACATCACAGGGAGGGGGGAGATGGGGGGCAGGGAAGTGGTGGGAGGGGATGGTCGGGGGGGAGAGGGGAGGAAACAAAAAACCCCAGAAAGCAGAGCACTGTTTTAAAATAAAGAGGTGGGTTCGAGGTAATTTGAAGGAATGGTCTAAAGGGCAACGTAGGTACCAAGGAAATGGTAGGGATGGGTAGGATGACTATCTGTACGGTAAATATTGGGGGGTTGAACAATCGGGATAAGAGAGGTAGGACAGGAGAAGTATTGCGAACATTAGGTGCAGACATTATATGTCAACAAGAAACTCATATTCCATGCCAGAAGAGAGGGCTTAATATCATCCCAGGTTATACCCAAGCAATTTGCTCATCACAATCTTCTAACACCAGAGGGGTTGCAATTCACGTATCTAACCGGCTGCCACCTATTAAACGAACACTATCGGATAAATGGGGTAGATGGGCAATCACCCTAATCCCAAGTGACTTTACATTATGCACTATTTATGGATCAAATCTAGATGACGCAGACTTACTGGCAGAATTGGAAATTGAACTTGCTTCCTGGCCATCCCCCCCCTCATTATCTGTGGCGATTTTAATATTCATATTGACGCATGTGGCATGGCCAGGGGAGGATATCAGGGGAGGAAGCCACAGGTCTTCCAAGCCTTAAAGGCGCTGGTGGATGGTCATGGGCTAGTAGATATGTGGTCATACAAAAAGCCATGGGATCCAGGGTATACTTATTTTTCATGTCCGCACAGGAAATACGTCAGGCTAGACTACTTTTATGTCTCTACCTCTCTCATAGAAGGAGCAGAGATTAGGAAGTTACCTAAGGTTCTCTCAGACCATAATCCTTTGGTATTGGATATAGACGCCCTGGGGCATGCAAGAGTAGCTACAAAATGGACTTTTGATAGAAAGCTATTAGCTAGCGAAGGTTTTGTTGAACATATTATGGGATGGGTCACGCAGTTTTATGATATCAATAGGTACAGTACTTCAAGAGAAAACGTATGGGATGTGTGTAAGGCAGGGCTTAGGGGGAAATAATCAGCTTTGTGGGGTTCCATAGGAAAAAACAGCGAGAAGAAATACTGGCACTTACGGAGGAGCTGAGTAATTATGAGGGAGAGCATATGACAGCTATAGTGAAAAAACAAACTCAGCTGCAATCGAATCTTGAGTTAAAAGTAATCAGAACTAAGGCTGAAATTAATGGGGTGTTTAATAAAATAGCTGCTGAAAGGTTCCAAACCTGTGTGCAGGATAGTTATGAATATGGAGAAATGACGGGGAAACATCTGGCACTTCGTTTAAAACAAAGGGCAGTCACAAATAACATTTCAAGGCTAAAAGGGAACTACAGCAAAATAGTTACTGAACCCCAAGAAATTTTAAAAATATTTGCTGACTTTTATCAGGATCTATATCGCTCTAGGCTCAGTGCCCCAATATTAAGAGATGCAAGAATGGAAGGATTGCCTCTCCTGATCCAGGAGTTAGAAGTAGACATTACAATGGAGGAGGTTAACGAGGCACTGCAGTCGATGGCTTCAGGGAAGGCGGCGGGCCCTGACGGGATACCGATGGAGATCTATAAAGTTCTTCACAGAGAATTAGCTCCTCTTATATTAGACCTGTTTTTAGCCATACAACAGAAGGGAATCCCACCCCAATCCTGGCAGGAGACCAATATAGTTATATTCTTGAAGAAGGGAAAGGTAGCAGTAGATCCAGCCTCCTATAGGCCAATTTCTTTGATAAATACTGATGAAAAACTATATTCTAAGATCTTAGCGCTCAGGCTATCAAAGATAATTGCCTCTCTAGTAAGTCCATGGCAACATGGCTTCATCCCGGGCAGAGGAACGACAGACCATATCCAAAGGGTAATCTCACTATTTAATATAGCGGAGGTCTCAGGACAACAGATGTCTTTGATATTGCTGGACGCACAGAAAGCGTTCGATCAGGTGGAATGGGCAAACTTGTGGCAGAATTTAAGATCAAACGGCTTTGGCCCATGTATCTTAACCGCCCTTAGACCTATGTATGTTCAATCATATGCGAAAATACAGCTGATGGGGAGGGAGTCGGGGAAGGTTAAGATTGCCGGTGGTACAAGGCAGGGCTGCCCCTGTTCCCCAATCCTTTTCGCTTTATACATAGATCCGCTGATTAGATCACTGCTAAATGACCAGGCAATCCAGCCAGTAGTGGTCAGGGGTTACAGTACCAAGGTGTTAGCTTATGCTGACGACATTGCAGTAGTCACCCCTGACCCACAGGTGGCAATAGGAAGGATTGAAACTCTGGCCCGGGAATTTGGGAAGCAGTCGGGTTATGGGTTAAATGCCGACAAAACTAAAATTGTCTGCTCTAAGTCTATTCTCTGGCAGGATTCTCGGAGGACGGAGGCAGCCACGTATTTAGGGATAACCATTGCGGCGGATGTCGGGGCTATCTGGGACATTAACTCGGACCTCTTTCTTAGAAAGATAGGGGCCGACTTAAAAAGAATGGATAATGTGTATCTATCCATTATCGGAAGGGCAAATGGCATAAAGATGACAATGTTTCCTAAAATTTTATATCTACTCCGCTGCATACCATTGGAACCCTCAAACTCCTTTTTTTTAAAATAGAGGGGAACTTTTCGCAATTTATTTGGGGATACAAGAAGGTTAGGAGATCTCTGAAATTAATGACCCTACCACAAGATCGAGGGGGACTGGCTGTTCCTAATCTTTTATATTATTATTGGGCTATAACATTGCAGCAAATGGTCATCTTATTTAGGCCTAGAGCGACAATGCCAGCAGCTCAGGATAGGGAGATTCCGCCCTCCATCTTTGAACTAGCTATGGGCGATTTAGCACCAGGGGTAGCATTGAGGCAGCTGGAGGGGAGCTACTATAAGAAAACTCGCTTCAAACCCCTCAGAGCAGCCTGGAACGTATGGCGAAAATCTATTAAACTCTTAAAAATTCCGAAAATTCAGCGCTATCTGTCATTATGGCGCTCATCAATCTTTTCAGCCCCACTGTACGATAAAATCGGTAGAACCTGGGAGCAGGCGGGAATTAACAATATCGGCGATATTGTTAATTCAAATGGACTTATGCCATTTGAAGAGATTCAGGAACGATATGGGGTAGATTCCCGATGCCTATTTAAATATATACAAATTAGGGAGACAATCAAACCGGTCATTTCACAACTTACTAACCTAGCCCGAATCCCGATTCTAGATTGCCTAGTTCACAGGCAGCCCCAAGTGAAGGAAATATATTCAATGCTGATGGAAGCCAACACCGATGTTATAGTTAGAACTGAAAGTGGGTGGGCAGTTAAATTGGGTAATCAGGATGTGGACTTATGTAGACCTTTAGAACTGTCAAAAAAGTTTTTTTTATCGGCCAACCTTAAGGCCCAACACTTTAAAACAGTTTTTAGACTTTATTTTACACCAGCAAAATTGTGGGTATGGGGGAAAATGGAAACCAATTACTGCCCAAGATGTGGACAAGGTCCTGCAGATATGGTTCACATGTTCGCTGAATGTTGTAAATTGAGCATAGTGAAGCAAGGGATTGAAACGTTTTTGCACAAGACTATGGGGCGGGTGGTCCCATTGACCTCAACTTTATTATTATTTGGTTGTGATGAGACTTTACAGCTTGAACTGCCCCAAGTTTATTTCTGCTTTATGGCAATAGCAACCTTTCGTATAATGATTGCTTCAAAATGGAAAGATGAAGATCCTCTGACATACCAAGCTTGGTATGCCAGACTTTTCCATGTATTTAATTTGGAGATGGCATTGTATAAATGTAAGGGCAGGAGAGCGAAGAAAAAGGGGCTACAAATTTGGGGCCCCCTGGTGGATCAGCAGGGATAAAAGGAATTCTCATGCCTGCAAGGTTAAAAGAAAGAATATGTATTGTATTCATCTAACTATTATGATTTTTCGATTAACTGATTGATTTCTTTTTTCTGGACTGATTGTAACTACTGTCTTTTCTGAGAAATAAATATTAAAAAAATAAATAAAAAAAAGGAAAGTTGCAGTAGGTCACCTAAGGCAATTAAATGCTTTCCTCCAAACAGCACATCATACTCTGTTTTCACTCTGTTGCATTCTCTAGTGAATGAAGGCAAGCATTACGTTTGAGACCATGCTCACCTCATCAATGTTTAAAAGCTTCAGTTTTTTCAGTACTCTTGAAACTTCATGACAAGCTTTACCGGATAGTTTCTGGTATTCCACTTTATTGTTATGTTCAACAGGTAGCATAAGTAGTCGATGTAAGTAATTCCTTTAATGTTGTGTGCAGCTAATCCAGTGAGTGTTGTTACTACACACAATACATTTGATTCTGTAGTCCTCTGTAGGTAAGCAGTGAGAACTTCAATTAAAAATCTCTTCCCAGTGCCAGCTTGACCACTGATGTATAATAGTATTGGCTTGAATAATTAGCATTTACATTCTTTCTTCTCATGGAGGAATCAATGCTCTATTTTCTCTTTTACCTCCATATAATTTTCTTACCAATTTAAAGGTACGTAGACAACTTTTCCTTTAAGGCCTTTCTGAAACTCAGTTGGTGGCAGCTTCCCTGTCTTTGTTTCCATATGAAATGGATGTATATATATATATATTCACTGAAAAAACCATAGGTTTCAGGGACGTTATAGTTAGAAATTAGCATTTAAAAAACCTTAGAAATTCACTGAAAAAACCACAGGTTTCAGGGACGTTAAAGTTAGTTAGACATTTTACTCGTACAATGTAGGAGAGTAGGATCTGCTTCTTATAGTTACCCCCACTTTTTGCTGATGTTTCACTGTATTCGACTTAGTCTCACTGGGATCCTGCTAATCAGGACCCCAGTCTATCTGCTTTCTACTCTAAATTTATTGCATGTACTTTAGGTACACTCCAGATTGGATTCTGGGGTACCCTTATAAGTCCCTAGTATATGGTATACTATATACCCAGGGCATAGGTACCCCAGAGGCCTACCAGGGGCTGCAGCATATATTGTGCCACCCATGGGAAGCCTTTTAAAATGACACCACAGGTCTGCTACAGCAGCCTGTGTAAGGTGGTGTATGCAACCCTTACTGAGATATAGGTTCCCTATATCTCTCCATATCACTGCACATGTAAACCTATCAGTCACCCCTATGGCAGGCCTTAACAATCCTGAAGGCAGGGTGCTGGGTTTCATGTGAGAGGGTGCCCATGCATGAGCAGAGCCCCTCTGCAGCTTTTGGAATCTCCATTCCGGGGTTGTTTGTGATGCAGCCAGACCATATACTCTTAAGTGCATTATAACCTTGCGGTAAATGCTAACTTTGAAATGGCTGCATTGAAACATGTTGTGTTTGGTGTCAAACACCTTGGAATCATACCTCCACCCCAGTACGAGGGTGGGAGGTATGATTCCTCCCTTCTAGAGGGAGCAACATGGCACCACCGGTACACCCGGTACCAGCTTAACAGAACCCTGGCATCACAAAATGGATGCTGCAGCCACAGACACAAGTCTGCCCTCCTGCTGCTGGGTGAAACTCCGGCAGGGGAGGCCTGGACAATAGGTTTCCTGTCACAGGGAGGTGAGACCACCTCCCAGACAGGCTTTAGTGTATTGGGGCTGGGTGGGTGCACTCCAAGAGTGCTTTGAAGTCTGCACTGGGGGCACATTTGGTGTCCCTGTGCATAGTCCAGCTCAAACCAGTTGCAGGGGCTACCAGCCCCTGCTCTGGTGCGAAACTGGACAAAGGAAATGGGTGTAGCCACCCCTCTTTCCTGACCCTCCCATAGGTGGGTCCCCAGAGTTTGTCCCACCCCTTCCTTGGGCATAAAATAGGAATCCCTGACTACAGGACTTTAGACTACACCTGGACTAAACTCTGATACCAGAAACCAAGTACTTCGACGATCTACACTATGCTGGATGACTGACGAATCTCCCTTGGAGTAAAGGAGTTACTCCCCTGCAAGGCAGGCACCTTTAATGCAACTGACCGGTTGGCATCTCCGAAGCTCCTGCAGACTCCGAAGAATATTACCACACAAGAGGTGGGTTTTCCAAGGTGTTTGAGGTCTATCTGTGCCCACAGCAAGGCTGAGGCCCGTATCCCTCATGGAGACCGTGCAACCCAAACCCCTGGACACCGCGACCATTTGCAGAAGCATTAGCTTTCCGGCAACCCCTGAAGCTGATCTTTGAGTTACTTTTAGCCCTGACCCCGAGCAGTAACCACACTGAATATTGCAGGCCTTCACTCAACGAGTGTTCCGTGGGCCACCATTTTGTGATTCCTCTTGAGGTCCCTTCGTGATCCCTAGTCCGTTGACCTGTGGGCCCCCAAGAAGGCAACTCTAACTTTTATTGGTATTCTCTGGTTGCTTCAGACGTGCCCTGACTCTCCATTGCTTGGGGAGTCCCAAGGACCTTGCTGGTCTGCACAGAAGCATCTTTTCTCTTCCTGCATGGGTTGCTGTTGCCAAGGCTTGTTGTGGTCAATCCAATCACCGACACCCCAGCACTCGACATCCTTTATTGGACAGCTCAAATCCGGCTCCTGGTCATCGTCGATATCTCCGGGACCCCGTGGCTGCAGAGTCAAGCTTCACATGTTCGCACCTGAAGCACCCGACATCGGTGGGCATTCGATTGCTCCGCTCCTGGTCACTGGCTAGTGACCCAGACTCTGTCCTCTCTGCTTTCAGGTTCTTCACATCTTTGATCCAGGCTTGGATCCACCCGGACACTTTTCTTCTTCACGGCAGCAGCACTTTGCAACAGATCGCCATTGAAAACGACGACTATTCCCGACACCCTTTAACACCTATGCACCCGGCTTCCCTGGGTGAGGTAACTCGAGTACTCCGGTGCTCCCATGGGTGTTGGCCCTAGAACCCCTTAAGTCTAAGGGGTTTGCTGAAAGTCCTCTCCTAAGTGTCCTTTATCTTTAAAATTCCAACCGCGAATTTCCGCATTGAATCCTATAGCGCTCGCGGCTGTGTTCTCACACTGCACACGTCCCCCGTGGGTCTCCTGTGTCACTACCTTGGGTGGTTCCTTGGGGTCCCAGCGATTCTACGTGCTCTAGGCACTTTGTCTAGTCAAGTCGTGGTTCTTATACCACTTTATTAGTATATGGTTTGGTCTCCCCCTGGAGCCCACTGTGTATTGTGCTATTTACTGTCATTTTAATGCTGTGATATTATGTATGTTGGACTCTAATCTCATAAAGAGATTAGTAGTGAGTGTTTAGAAATAAATACATATATTTTATATATCTTGTGTCATTCTCCTTTCATTTGGTCATTCAAGAGGTTATAATCTGGTAAACCAAGCTGCTTTACACTGCTTCAAGACTTAGCCTGAAGGCTGCTCTCCACAGCTAGCACTAGGATAGCTTTCTATAAGGTTGTCTTTAAACCTACCATCAATAATGGTCGTTTGGACTGGTGCAAGGTGCCCACTATAACTAGTGGACAGCATATGCCAGGCCAACTTCTCACATACAAAACCAGAGAAATTCTGCCGTTATAGTTTGTTCAGCTAACTATAACTCGCGCCCCCGCAATGCACTGCTGATGACGTCACATATTACATCATTCATGACATGGTCAGTGACATCACTGATGACATCTCAAATGACATCACTGATGACATCATCCACGTGAAAATCGGATGCACCTCCTCACACCCTAATATAACCTTTGAAACACCCAATCTAAAATACAGACTACCATTTTCGAAACCATAGACACACCAATACCAATTACTACATACGCACTCACTGATTCCTAGGTCTACACACACATCCACTCATTCACCCATACATGCAGTCACTCATCAATACAACACTATCATATGCACTCATACACCTATACAGACACTCACACACCACCACTCATCCATAGAGTTACTCACACACGTAGCCAGTCATGCAAAGAAAAAATCACACTTCCATTTACTCACCTATACAGTTATACACACACCACCTCACTTATTCATATAGATACTAACACATACTTACTCTCTTACAATCACTGATACAAGTACACACTCATCCATACAGCCACTCTCACAATCACTGACTCTCATGTATAGTCATTTACATACTCTAACTCTCACATACACTGCCTTTTACATATGTAGTTACTTGGACATGCACCACTGAGACATCCATTCACTCACCAACACACCCATACACACACTCCCCCACCCATACGGCCCTTCACAGATACACTCTTGAAGCCATACACCCAGTGAATCACCCACTCACACATCTATGCACAGAGTCACACACACCCCACCCACCCACCCAGACACTGAGGCACCCATACAAATACTCAGGCAACCAATCAATAACCCATATAGACACTAATGTAGATACTCACCAACCCATGCAGCAGCTTACACAACAACAGACAGACTGATACAGACATTCACACAGTTTAGTCACTAACCCATGCATTCAGTAAGACACGTTTAATCACTCACTTATACAGTCAGTCACACACCTACTAAATCCTCCATCCAGACACTTATACACCCACTCATTCTTAAATACACCTTGGCATATATATAAAACATATTTAAACTTTATAGAAACACACAGTCACTGGATGATGTCATCAGTGATGTCATCAGTGATGTCATTTGAGATGTCATCAGTGATGTCACTGACCATGTCATGAATGATGTAATATGTGACGTCATCAGCAGTGCATTGTGGGGGCGCGAGTTATATTTAGCTGAAATACCTATAACGGCAGAATTTCTCTGGTTTTTTCGAGTAAAATGTCCAACTAACTATAACGTCCATGATACCTGTGTTTTTTTCAGTGAATTTCTAAGGTTTTTTTAAATGCTAATTTCTAACTATAACGTCACTGAAACCTATGGTTTTTTCACTGAATATATATATATATATATATATATATATATATATATTCACTGAAAAACCATAGGTTTCAGACACGTTATAGTTAGAAATTAGCATTTAAAAACCTTTGAAATTCACTGAAAAACCATAGGTTTCAGGCAAGTTATAGTTAGAAATTAGCATTTAAAAAACCTTTGAAATTCACTGAAAAAAACATAGGTTTTAGAGAAAGTTATAGTTAGATGGACATTTCACTTGTACGAAACCAGTGAAATTCCCCCGTTATAGTTAGTTCAGCTAACTATAACTCGCGCCCCCGCAATGCACTGCTGATGACGTCACATATTACATCACTCATGACATGGTCAGTGACATCCCTTCCTCGGACACATCCACCACAACATGCACGCACATTGCCTCCGTAGGAAAGTGCCCTCCAAGTGCACGTGCATAGTCCTATCTGGACGCGTTCTCCCTTTCCAAGTGCACGCACACTGCCTCCCTTTCCATGTGCACGCACACTGCCTTGGGCGGACAAGACCTCCCTATCCAGATGCACGCACACTGCCTTGGGCGGACACGATCTCCCTTTCCAGGTGCACCCACCCTGCATTGGGCGGACACGCACTCTGCTTCCAGATGCACGCACGATGCCTTCTTCGGACACGTCCTCTCGTTCCTGATGCACGCACACTGCCTTGTGCAGACACGCACACTCTGCAGCCGGCACACAAGAAGAGCGTGTCCTGTGCCTTTCAGCAGCAGCAGCCTTACCCTCACAAAGCAGACTGATGTGAGAACCGGGACCGGCCTGATGATGGAGCCCCACAGAAAGGGCTGTAAGAGCATTTAAAAACAATTAAATGCCATTAATGCTCCCGAGTGTGACCGAAGCCTTCTTCGCGGACACTGTGCCATGTGGCTATTACTTACTGATAGATAACACGCTCGAGACGTAACTCTCCAAGGACCTGGCACTTTGTTCTTTAAATAAAAGGGAATTTTCAGTCCAAGACCGATCAGAAAAGAAACGACAGAACGTTCGGATATTCGTCAAAACATTTTATATTAAAGTGTAATCATGTTTACTGCCCACCAACCTTTTGCATGTAAAAATTCGTTTTAATTATAAGCACGTAGTTCATGTAGTGTGGAATTTCGATTGCCGTTATATAAGTATAAACAAATTTTAGCACAACCATTATTTTCATTTAACAAAACCAAGTTAAACGCTTTAGATCAAGTCTGTGGCTTTAGAAAATCTTCACGGAAATCCAAAACCGAGTCGCTTTCCATGCCAACTCACATCACCCAAGTCGTGAGATTAATTCCAATTAATTTTTCAAATTAACACGCTAGTACAATTTCTAAAGATTTCAATATGAATAAGGCCATGCGTCTCCGAACACTATGTATTACAAGTACAGGGCAAATCTATGTTTTACATAAACAGAAGAGGAATTTGGTGCCGCAGTCGTCAATGCGAAAGAAACAAGAAGAGACGCAATAAGCAAATTAAGAAAGGTCAGAGCCAAACAACTAACATTCACAACTCCTATCATAGATACGTTCCAATAGTTCATAGACGTCAGCTGTTAAAATACAAATCTCGTATTTTTCTTTCTTTATTTGAAATAACAGTCCCTGTGTGGGACTCACAGCTCATCTGCTGGTCTCTAATTACAAACCTGAAGTCCTTACTCTCTCCTACTACAGAACACCCTGTGACCCTCGCCAAATGACTTTCGTTCTACATGCCTTAATGCTAAAATTTGCTAAAGTGGTAAAAAATACTATTTCTTTATCTTATTATGGTACATATTTAAAATTTACCATATTAATGAGCAATAAGCGCCAACTTGTGTCAAAACAGATAACTCGCCTCCCATCTTTTCAAGATTTCACAGGAGGTTATTGGGCAAGGGAATGTTAGGCCAAAATGAACTGCACTCAGCCGCACATATTGAAGAGGATCACAGGAGTAAGGTGCGCACACAAAGTATGACAGACATGAAGCTATGATTCGTAAATCGTAAATTTATATAAATAAATTTGATTGATAGAATCTATATATATATATATATATATATATATATATATAAAACATAGGTTTCAGGCACGTTATAGTTAGAAATTAGCATTTAAAAAACCTTAGAAATTCACTGAAAAATCCATAGGTTTCAGAGACGTTATAATTAGTTGGACATTTCACTCATACAAAACCAGAGAAATTCGGCCGTTATAGTTAGTAGAGCTAACCATAGCTTGCGTCCCCGCAATGCACTGCTGATGACGCCACATATTACATCACTCATGACATGGTCAGTGACATCACTGATGACATCACTGATGACATCTCAAATGACATCACTGATGACATCATCCATGTGATAATCTGATGCACCTCCTCACACCCTAATATAACCTTTGATACACCCACTTTAAAATACAGACTACCATTTTCGAAACCATAGACACGCCAATACCAGTTTCTATATACGCACTCACTGATTCTTAGGTCTACACACACATCCACTCATTCACCCATACAGTTACTCATACATGCAGTCACTCATCAATACAGCACAATCATATGCACTCATACACCTATACATACACTCACACACCGCCACTCATCCATACACTTACTCACACACCTCCTCAGTCATGCAAAGAATCAATCCCACCCATTTACTCACCTATACAGTTATACACAGACCACCTCACTTATTTATACAAATACTAACACATACTTACTCTCTTATACAATCACTTATACAAGCAGAGACTCATCCATACAGCCACTCTCACAATTACTCACTATCAGGTAAAGTCATTTATATACCCCAACACTCACATATACTGCCTTTCACATATGTAGTTACTCACACATATACCACTGGGACATCCATTCACTCACTAACACACCCATACACACACTTACCCACCCATACAGCCCTTCACAGATGCACTGTTGAACCCATACACCCAGTGAATCACCCACTCACACATCTATGCACAGAGTCACCCACCCCCCACCCACTCACACAGACACTCAGGCACCCATACAGATACTCAGACAACCAAACAATAACCCACATAGACAGTCATATAGCTACTCACCAACCCATGCAGCCGCTTATACACCAACTGACAGACTGATACAATCAATCAATCTATTTGTAAAGCGCGCTACTTACCCGTGAGGGTTTCAAGGCGCTGAGGGGAGGGGTGGATGCTGCTACTGTTCGAATAGCCAGGACTTGAGGAGTCTCCTGAAGGTCAGTAGGTCCTGCGTCCGCCGTAGGTGGAGGGGGAGGGTGTTCCATGTCTTGGCGGCGAGGTGGGAGAAGGATCTGCCGCCGGTGGTTGCTTTTCGGATGTGGGGGACAGTGGCGAGGGCGTGGTCAGCGGAGCGGAGCTGGCGGGTGGGGGTGTAGAAGCTGAGGTGGCAGTTGAGGTACGTTGGTCCAGTGTTGTGGAGTGCTTTGTGTGCGTGGGTGAGGAGCTTGAAGGTTATCCTCTTGTTGACGGGGAGCCAGTGTAGGTCTTTCAGGTGGGGTGTGATGTGGCTGCGGCGCGGGATGTCGAGGATCAGACGTGCGGATGCGTTCTGGATGTGTTAGAGCCGTTTGAGGAGTTTCGCGGAGGCTCCTGCGTAGAGGGCGTTTCCGTAATCCAGTCTGATGCTGACGAGGGCCTGGGTGACCGTCCTTCTAGTTTCGGTGGGGATCCACTTGTAGATCCTGCGAAGCATGCGGAGGGTGTTGAAGCAGGAGGAGGAGACGGCGTTGACCTGCTTGGTCATGGAGAGGGTGGAATCGAGGATGACCCCTAGGTTGCGTGCGTGGTCGGTGGGCTTGGGAGCCATTCCTAGCGAGGTAGGCCACCAGGAGTCGTCCCATGCCGAGGGGGTGGATCCGAGGATGAGGACCTCCGTCTTGTCTGAGTTCAGCTTCAGCCGACTGTTTCTCATCCAGTCGGCGACGGCCGTCATTCCCTCGTGGAGGTTGGTTTTGGCTGTGTGAGGGTCTTTGGTGAGGGAGAGGATCAGCTGGGTGTCGTCGGCGTAGGAGATGATGTTGAGGTTGTGCAGTCGGGCGATGTGGGCGAGCGGGGCCATGTAGATGTTGAACAGCGTGGGGCTGAGGGATGAGCCCTGGGGTACGCCGCAGATGATCTCGGTGGCTGTAGAGCGGAAGGGGGGGAGGCGGACGCTCTGTGTTCTGTCGGAGAGGCAGGAGGTGGTCCAGTCCAGGGCTTTGTATCCCAGCGTCGTGGAGGCGTGTACAGAGGATGTGGTGGCAGACCGTGTCGAAGGCGGCTGACAGGTCCAGGAGGATGAGGGCCGCGGTTTCACCGTTGTCTAGCAGGGTTCTGATGTTGTCGGTGGCGGCTAGGAGGGCTGTCTCGGTGCTGTGGTTGCGGCGGAATCCGGACTGGGACGGGTCCAGAATGCTGTTTTCCTCGAGGAACCTGGTCAGTTGTATGTTGACGGCCTTCTCGATGACCTTCGCCGGGAATGGGAGCAGGGAGATGGGTCGGAAGTTTTTGAGGTCCTTGGGGTCGGCCGTGGGTTTCTTCAGTAGGGCGTTGATTTTGGCGTGCTTCCAGTCCTTTGGGAAGGTAGCTGTCTCGAGGGAGATGTTGATGGCTTTCCGGAGGTGGGGTGTGATGACGGTGCTGGCCCTGTTGAAGATGTGGTGTGGGCATGGGTCAGCCGGGGATCCGGAGTGTACGGAGTTCATAATCTTGATGGTGTCGTTGTGGTCGATGCTGGTCCAGGAGGTCAGGCGGTTGGGGCGAGTGGTGGTCGTGGGGGTGGAGGTGGAGGTCTCGGTGGTTGCAGGGGCGGTCGCAGTGTTGAAGCTGTCGTGGATGTCTGTGATCTTGCGGTGGAAGAAGGTGGCCAGTGAGTTGCACAGTTCTTGCGAGAGTGGGATGTCGTTGGAGCTGGAGTTGGGGTTGGAGAGTTCTTTCACGATGTTGAAGAGCTCTTTGCTGTTGTGTGCATTGTTGTCTAGGCGGTTTTTGAAGGAGGCTCTCTTGGCGGATCTGATGAGGTGGTGGTGGTTGCGGGTGGCGGCCTTGAGAGCTGCGTAGCTTTCCGGGGTTCGTTCGCGGGTCCAGTTCTTCTCTAACTTTCGGCAGGTTTTCTTGGATGCCTGGAGGTCTTCGGAGAACCAGCTTGCTTTCTTCCTGGTGTGTCTGGTGGAGGGTTTGGTGATTGGGGCAAGGGTGTTGGTGCAATCTTCGATCCATTGTCTGAGGTTGTGGGCTGCGGTGTCTGGGTCGGTCGGGTCTGCGGGTGGGCTTTGGGCGAGGGTGGTGGTGGTGGTTAGCTGGTCATCGGTGACTTTGCTCCAGCAGCGTCGAGGCATCTGTTGGGTGCGGTGGGGTGTGAAGGGTTTCCGGAAGGTGAAGTGGCTGCAGTGGTGGTCGGTCCAGTGGAGTTTGGTGGAGTGGTTGAAGAAGACGTGGGGGCTGGCTGAGAAGATGGGGTCCAGCGTGTGGCCGGCGGCGTGGGTGGGCGTTGTGACGAGTTGTCTGAGTCCGAGGTTGGCGAGGTTGTCGATCAGGGTGGAGGAGTTGTGGTCGTTGTTGTTCTCGAGGTGGAAGTTCATGTCCCTGAGGAGGATGTAGTCCGTGGAGGCGAGGGCGTGCGTGCTGACGAGGTCGACGATGGAGTCGCAGAACTGTGGACGGGGTCCGGGGGGTCTGTAGACGAGTGTTCCTCTGAGGGTGGTGTTGGGGTCAGTGTGGATCTGGAAGTGCAGGTGTTCGGCGGTGCTGAGGGTGTCATCGGCGTTTGTCGAGATGTTGAGAGTGTTTCTGTGGGCGATGGCAATTCCTCCTCCTACTCCGTTGGTGCGCTCCTTGCGGGTGATCTTGTAGCCTTATGGGATGGCTATGGCGATATCGGGTGCCGAGGAGGAGTTCAGCCAGGTCTCTGTCAGGAAGGCGACGTCTGGGGTGTAGGTGTCGAGCAGGTCCCAGAGTTCAACGGTGTGTTTTCTGGCAGAGCGGGTGTTGAGGAGGATGCATCTGAGGTAGTTGTCTTGTTTGGCGGGAGGTTTGTCGGGTCGGATGCTGGTGTAGCTGCACTCTCGGCAGGAGAAGGGTCCTTGGGTGCGCTTCGGGGTGGCCAGGCAGCAGGTGCGTGATCGTCCGGTGTTGAGTGCGTGGAGGGTGCTGGTGGTGTAGTGGAGACGGGTGTTGTGGCGGTCGCGGGGGCCAGGGGTTCTGGTGCTGGGCGCGATCCAGGCGCGGACGGGTGCAGACGGGCTTGCCTTAGGCGCGCCTTCGGCGCGCCCGCTGCACGCGTCCGCAGCGCGGCCACTTCGTGGCCTGCTTATGAGGAGGCTTGGGAGGGAGGAGCAGCTGGGAGGCGGGAGTGGGTAGGCGAATGGGTGTGCAGGGGGGTAGGGCCGCAGGGAAGAAGCGGCAGGAAAAAGAACGGAACGGAAGCGGCGGGGGGAGCCTCGCACCGGGCAAGGGGAAGGAGAAAAACCCATCCAGCAAGGGCTGGAGTGAAAGGAGAGCCCAGGAGCAGGGAGGCAGCAAGGAGGCAGCAAGGAGGCAGGAACCAAGGCAGTCAGGTGACGAGCAGCGGCGTGGGGGTGACCTGCCTGCGAGCAGGTCACACTTTACTCACTAACCCATGCATTCAGTAAGATACGCTTAATCAGTCACTTATACAATCAGTCACGCACCTACTAAATCATCCATTCAGACACTTATACACCCACTCATTCTTCAATACACCTTGGCATATATATATATAAAACATATTTAAACTTTACAGAAACACACATTCACTGGATGATGTCATCAGTGATGTCATCAGTGATGTCATTTGAGATGTCATCAGTGATGTCATCAGTGATGTCACTGACCATGTCATGAGTGATGTAATATGTGACGTCATCAGCAGTGCATTGCGGGGCGCGAGTTATAGTTAGCTGAACTAACTATAACGGGGAATTTCTATGGTTTTGTACGAGTGAAATGTCCAACTAACTATAACTGTCCCTAAAACCTATGGTTTTTTCAGTGAATATATATATACATATATATGTTCAATAAAAAAACAAAGGTTACAGAGACAGTATAGTTAGGCTCAGATTTCACATGCATAAAACCATTGAAATTCTGCAGTTAGAGTTACCCGAGCTAAGTTTAACTTGCGCTCCGGCAATGCACTGCTTATGACCTCACATATTACATCCCTCATGACATGGTCAGTGACATCAGTCATGACATCTCAAATGACATCACTGAAGACATCACTGATGGCATCATCTAGTGAGAGTAAGTGTTTGAAACACATTTCTGAGACTTAAAGATATATACTAAGCTACTGCATAAGTTAAAATACTATTCTTTTTGTACTACTTATGAGTAATACTGTTTCTAGCATATGTCATCTGAGTGGCTGTGTGACTGTCTGTATCAGTGTGAGAGTGACTTTGTGAGTGGCTGTATGGGTGTGTGAGTGGGTGTGTAAGTGGCTGTATGGATGAAAAAGTGGGTGTGTGAGTAGCTGTATGGGCGAGTGAATGACTGTGTCAGTGGCTGTATTGGTGTGTGGGTGGGTGAGTGGCTGTATAGGTGGGTGAGTGTGGGTGTGAGTGGCTGTATATGTGAGTCAGTGGCTATGTGAATGGCTGTATAGGTGGGTGAGTGGTTCTGTCAGTGGCAGTATCGGTGACTTAGTGGCGTGTGAGTAGCTCTATGGGTGGGTGAATGGGTGTGTAAGTGGGTGCAAGGGTGACTGAGAGGCTGATTGAGTGGGAGTATGGGTAAGTGAGTGGGTGTGTGAGTAGCTGCATTGTTCAGTCAGTGTCTGTATGAGTGGCTGTATTAGTGAGTGACTTGGCGTGTCAGTGCTTGTTTCGATGTGTAAATGGGTTTGTAAGTGGTTTTGTAATAGGGAATGTGTGTATGAGTGGCTGTGTGGGTGAATGAGTGGTTGTGTGAGTGGCTGTATGAGTGAGCGAGTGTCTGTGTATCAATAGTTGTTTGGGTCTGTGAATGAGTATGTGAGTGATTGTGTGGGTATGTGAGTGGGTGTATGAGTGGTTGTATGGTGGTGTGAGTGGGTGGGTGTGTGAATGGTTCTGTGGATGATGCCATAACTGATGTCATCAGTGATGTAATTTGAGATGTCATCAGCGATGTCATCAGTAATGTCACTGATCATGCCATGAGTGACGTAATATCTAAGGTCATAAGCAGTGCATTGGGGGTGCAAGTTATAGTTAGCTCAGGTAACTATAACTGCTGAATTTCAATGGTTTATGTGAGTGAAATCTGAGTCTAACTATTACGTCCCTGTTACCTTTGGCTTTTTCAGTAAATTTCTAAGGTTTATCAAATTCTATTTCCTAACTTTAAAATCCCTGGAACCTTTGTTTTTTAGTGAATTACGAAGGTTTTTTAATTTTATTTCCTAACTATAACCTGTAACCTTTCACAGTGGGTGTGTGAGTTTCTGTATAGTTCGGTGAGTTGGTGTGTGAGTGGCTATAGGGGACTGTGTGTGAGTGGTTATGTGGGTGTGTAGGTATGTGAGTGGGTTTGTGGGTAGCTGTATGGGTCTGTGAGTGGGTTTGTGTACGGTGGGTGTAGAAAGGGGGAGGGCCTCGGATTTCCTCTCAGCAATCCTGCTGTATGAGGCTTACTGGAGGTAACAGGAGGGGTTCTTGGCCCCCAAGGACCCTCAGCATTAAAGGGGATTTCATCCCCCAACCAGTGTTGCACCAGGATGCGCATCCACAGAGTGGTGGACAAAGGGAGCGTGGCCTCCTGTGAGCTCTCAGTAATCCTGCTGTGTGGGAATTACTGGAGGTAATAGGAGGGGTTCTTGGCCCACAAGTAGCCTCAGCCTCCAAGGGGACTTCATCCCCCAACCAGTAATGTGCCAGGAAGCATGTTTTCAGAGTGGCGGAAAAAGGGGGTGGGGCCTCAGTTTCCTCTCAGCAATCTCGCTGTGTGGGACTTACTGGAGGTAACAGGAGGGGTTGTTGGTCCCCAACAGCCCTCACCATTAAAGGGGACTTCATCCCCCAACCAGTAGTGCGCCAGGAGGTGTGTTTGCAGAGTAGTGGAGAAAGTGGGACAGGGCTTCCCATGAGCTCCCAGCAATCCCGCTGTGTGGGACTTTCTGAAGTTAACAGGAGGGTTTCTTGGCCCCCAAGGACCCTCAGCATCTAAAGGAACTTCATCCCCCAACCAGTAGTCTTGCAGGAGGTGCGTTTGCAGAGTGGCGGAGAATATGGGCGGGCCTTGGATGACCTCTCAGCAATTCCGCTGTTTTATGGGGCTTACTGGAGGTAACAAGAGCGGTTGTTGACTCCCAAGGACCCTCAGCAGCCAAGGGGACTACCTCCATCATAAATAACAACAAAGACCTAATCTGCTCGGGCCAACGAATTCTATTCACTTACTGAGAGGGAATGGAAGTTTATTTTCTTCTTTTACAACAACCCTTCATATTTTATAGGTATTGTCCCAACTCAGACTCGCCCTATTTATAAAAGAACCCACCCATGAGTCCAAAGTCACTGCGTTCACACAATATATCCTGTACTTTAACAGGTATACATAACACATAAATGTGAAAAAATGGGAAAATGTGAAAATGCGAGGTAGCACCTCACGTGCGCACCACCAAGGGAGCTTACTGGTTAATTATCACCAGTCATGCCCACGTTTCTCATCATTGGTTGCTACCTCGCAAACAAAGATAAACAAATTCGGTGTCCAGAAACCCAGTGAAAACCAGTGAATATGTGTGTACAATAACACAAATCAACCCCGTGTGAGTAAAATTGAAATAAGCCAACTCAATCGCCAGGGAGCCACTTTTATTCTCAACTCGAGGGCTTATTCAAATTAAAAACATACTGCATGTTTGCAGACCATGTAATGTTGGGCCGACATGTTTCATTGCCTGTAAATTGTAATGGCAATTTCTTCAGGGCACGAGGACTTTGTCCACCTTTTCTGGACCCTTATTGTGAACACGCAGTGACTGTTTAAACAAAAAGAGGGGTTCATTAAAAGCACTTCCAGCCAGCGCAAAATTCATCTGCCTTTGATTATCCTGTATACAATTATTATATCCCCAAATGTATATTTACCTAGTAGCAGCCAAGGCCTCTCGTACCAGCTAGCCACCATGTCACACAGGGACTAAATATTATTATTAGCCCTGTTTCGTATAAAAGGACACATATGTTGTCCGTTTTCTGCAACGACAAACACACGTTAGTATTCTGATATACAACAATTTGCCTGTAATCATGATTTTTATGGCACTTATTCTCACCCTTCACAGTCCATCAAGCACACATAGAGATTTGGTGATCTTTCAATGATGACTCGCTGACAGACTTGTTAACTCATACTAAAAATGTTTTCGTCTGCCGAGCAAATGTCAAGAAACACAGTAACATAGGAGCCACGTCCCATTCTATTTACTAAATGCGAATTCAAGCCCCACAGATCACTAGCAACTTGTGCCATTTCAGTCACGCATCCTGCAAGGAATCATCAAAGGACAGTTACAGAGGCTCTACACCCGGTCTGCACCCTAACTCGCTAGGTGCAACCGACATCTACCAAGAGATACAGATTTATCTCCGTCCTCTAACAAACACATAATCCCTCACATACTGCATTTTAAGTAGAGGAAACGTTAGACTCCCGATTCCCTTTGTATATGACCCGGTACTCTTACCGCGTCTTTCACCCGACGAGCCTCGTCTCATTCAGTTTCAGTACCCGAGACCCGCGGCCATATTTAAAAGTAGGAAATCAACAACGGACACCTGCTTGCTTGTCAAATCACATGCTCAGATGCCACAGAGGGAGCGCCATCTTTAAATGGCCCTACTACTCATTGCACCAGTACTTATATGCGAAAAGCTGATGCCATATTCACCAACAGCTTAAAATCATATCACCAGTTTTTAGAGGGACAGACTTAGCTTCACAACAATGTTCTCTCTTGCTGGCTATTTATTTAATGATTTTTTAATTTGAAAAAGACGCAAAACAAATTTCATGTGTATGTATACATGACAAGGAGGCGGGCAGCAGCCTCAATTTTAAAGGAATCCCACAGCTATATCCTTATTAGAGAGTTGTTAGAGAAGTAGTACTAGAGAAAAACTTATCAGAGAAGTAGTACTAGAGAAAACTTATCAGAGACACACCCGACACTGATAGGCAAAGAGCAGTTGTTGTTAATCAGAATCAATGCCCCAGTTTCATTGATCATAAACTCACCCTATTCCACGCTATATAATCATTCAACCCCACTTGGTCTGCTTTCTCCCAAAAAATCCAACGTGCCTCTCTTTTTGATAGTATCTTCTCCATATTGTATGTGTCCCCCACCACTTTCTCCAATACAACCCACTTCAATGACCTGGCATCGTGGTTCTCAATTTTAAAGTGTTGTACAAGCCTCGTCGTGAGTTTCCCTGCTCTAATTGTACTCAGGTGCTCCTGAATGCGAATCTTAATCTTTCTAGATGTAAGTCCAATATAGTGTAGACCACACATGCATGTTAACCGGTAAATCACATTGACTGTATTACAATTAGTGAATTTTGTCAAGTGCCAAACCCTACCATCCAACAACTCTACATTATTTGTTTTGACCGTAAGGTCACACACAGAACAGGACCCACATGGGTAATGTCCAGCAGGGAGTGTTGTTTCTTTGAGGCATGGTTTCGGACGAGAATGCACCAACTTGTCTTTCAAATTACATGCCCTTCTAAAGGCAAATCTTGGCTGAGGCATCTTAAAATTTGTAGTTGACAGTAAGGCCCAATGTTTACGAATGGCCTGACGGATCTTACTTGCCAACGGATCAAAAGTCATAACCACCGGAAGACAATCAGTTCTAGATTTTACATTAGTCTCCAACAGCACACTCCGTGGAGTGTTTAAAGCTCTTTTTCTCGCATGCTTCACCACTTTCCTCGGGTACTGTCTCATTGCCAATTTATCACTCAGCATCTCTGACTGCTGCATAAAATCGTTCGTTGATGAGCAGTTTCTACGATATCGCAAAAACTGCCCTACCGGCAGATTATCTCTAAGTGCCCGGGGATGAAATTATTGATAATGTAAAAGAGAATTTCTGTCAGTTGCCTTTTGATGCACCATGGTACAGAGTTTATCATCGCTCACTGCTATGTCCAAGTCCAGGAATACTGCCTTTTTGTTACTAAAGGCCCAAGTAAACCTGAGGCTACTATCTAGTGTATTTAGCCAGTTCAAAAATTCCAACAGTACTGTCTCAGTACCAGACCAGATACATAAAATGTCGTCTATGTACCGCTTCCAGAGGCGGAGATTCCTCTGGAAGGGATTAGACAGATGGAATATACAGTGTTCCTCAAACTGGCCCACAAAGATGCAGGCCAGACTGGGCGCGAAGGTCGCGCCCATAGAAGTCCCCGAGACTTGCAGGAATAAGTCATTCTTGTATCTAAAATAGTTTTTAGTTAGGGCAATCTCAATGCATTGTAGAACAAAAGACTGTGGAGTATCATAAAACCACTCTTGTTCCCCAAGAGCACGCGCTGCTGCCACCAACGCGGCATCCTGGGGTATACAAGTGTATAGTGACTCAATGTCAATCGTCACCAAAAACTCAGACGTGGAGTCAAACTGTAAGTCCTCCAAAATATTAAGGACATCCCTGGTGTCCTGGACATACGCTCGGTTGTTTTATCACTGACTCCCTTAAAAAGAAATCAGCGAATTGTGACAAGGGCTCAAGAATCGAATCAATACCCGAAACTATCGGGCGACCCGGAGGAGGCCGCTGGGCCTTATGTATTTTGGGTAGTATATAGAACGCCGGGGTTCTTGGTTTGATATTAATTAAAAATCAGCTTCTTTGACAGTAATCCATTTTTTCTCTTTTGCTTCTCCAACAAGCTTGTTGATAATCTCCTGTAATTCATTCACGGGATCTCGAGGCAACGGACAGTAATTTTCACGCATAGATAACAATCGCATGACTTCATTCTCATAGTCAGTGGTGTTCATAATCACCACTGCTCCACCTTTATCCGCTGGTTTTATGGTGATCAGAGGGTTCTCTTGTAGATTTTTATTGCCCGCCAGTCATCACTACTCATATTCTTATAAGTTTGATGCTGTGCGGTACTTTCTAAGGAGTTAATCTCTTCCAATACTTTCTGTTCAAAAACACAGACCTCCGGGCATAATGTAGAAGATGGTGGGCAAAAGTTTGAAGGCCTATGTAGGTTAGTACAGAATAATGACGGAGGATCCTGTGCTTTATTAGCAAAGAACTTTTAAGTTTGATTTTTCTCATAGTTTCTTGGAATTCAATACGACATTTAAATGAATCATGTACAGGGGTGGGGACAAATCCCAACCCTTTATTCAATACCTGTAGTTCATTAGATGTCAACACATGGTCAGATAAATTCACCACAATGTTATTTATACTGGAGTCCTCCCCCTGCTGCGAGTGATTCGTGGTGAAAAGGTTTGCCATGTTCGGTCCTGATTCTGTCGTGTATTTCCTCTGGTTCTTTGACCTCCCCTCTGTAACCCCTCGGACTTTGTCCTAAAAAGAGCGTAACAATGCTCCCAGATCCTCATTTGATTGCTCTTGCTGGTTAAATCTAACCCTGTTGATCTTGTTAGATTGTGCTCCTGCAAACATGGCAAACCTTTTCACCACGAATCACTCGCAGCAGGGGGAGGACTCCAGTATAAATAACATTGTGGTGAATTTATCTGACCATGTGTTGCCATCTAATGAACTACAGGTATTGACACCAGGGATGTCCTTAATATTTTGGAGGACTTACAGTTTGACTCCACGTCTGAGTTTTTGGTGACGATTGACATTGAGTCACTATACACTTGTATACCCCAGGATGCCGCGTTGGTGGCAGCAGCGCGTGCTCTTGGGGAACAAGAGTGGTTTTATGATACTCCACAGTCTTTTGTTCTACAATGCATTGAGATTGCCCTAACTAAAAACTATTTTAGATACAAGAATGACTTATTCCTGCAAGTCTCGGGGACTTCTATGGGCGCGACCTTCGCGCCCAGTCTGGCCTGCATCTTTGTGGGCCAGTTTGAGGAACACTGTATATTCCATCTGTCTAATCCCTTCCAGAGGAATCTCCACCTCTGGAAGCGGTACATAGACGACATTTTATGTATCTGGTCTGGTACTGAGACAGTACTGTTGGAATTTTTGAACTGGCTAAATACACTAGATAGTAGCCTCAGGTTTACTTGGGCCTTTAGTAACAAAAAGGCAGTATTCCTGGACTTGGACATAGCAGTGAGCGATGATAAACTCTGTACCATGGTGCATCAAAAGGCAACTGACAGAAATTCTCTTTTACATTATCAATCATTTCATCCCCGGGCACTTAGAGATAATCTGCCGGTAGGGCAGTTTTTGCGATATCGTAGAAACTGCTCATCAACGAACGATTTTATGCAGCAGTCAGAGATGCTGAGTGATAAATTGGCAATGAGACAGTACCCGAGGAAAGTGGTGAAGCATGCGAGAAAAAGAGCTTTAAACACTCCACGGAGTGTGCTGTTGGAGACTAATGTAAAATCTAGAACTGATTGTCTTCCGGTGGTTATGACTTTTGATCCGTTGGCAAGTAAGATCCGTCAGGCCATTCGTAAACATTGGGCCTTACTGTCAACTACAAATTTTAAGATGCCTCAGCCAAGATTTGCCTTTAGAAGGGCATGTAATTTGAAAGACAAGTTGGTGCATTCTCGTCCGAAACCATGCCTCAAAGAAACAACACTCCCTGCTGGACATTACCCATGTGGGTCCTGTTCTGTGTGTGACCTTACAGTCAAGACAAATAATGTAGAGTTGTTGGATGGTAGGGTTTGGCACTTGACAAAATTCACTAATTGTAATACAGTCAATGTGATTTACCGGTTAACATGCATGTGTGGTCTACACTATATTGGACTTACATCTAGAAAGATTAAGATTCGCATTCAGGAGCACCTGAGTACAATTAGAGCAGGGAAACTCACGACGAGGCTTGTACAACACTTTAAAATTGAGAACCACGATGCCAGGTCATTGAAGTGGGTTGTATTGGAGAAAGTGGTGGGGGACACATACAATATGGAGAAGACACTATCAAAAAGAGAGGCACGTTGGATTTTTTGGGAGAAAGCAGACCAAGTGGGGTTGAATGATTATATAGAGTGGAATAGGGTGAGTTTATGATCAATGAAACTGGGGCATTGATTCTGATTAACAACAACTGCTCTTTGCCTATCAGTGTCGGGTGTGTCTCTGATAAGTTTTCTCTAGTACTACTTCTCTGATAAGTTTTTTCTCCACTACTACTTCTCTAACAACTCTCTAATAAGGATATAGCTGTGGGATTCCTTTAAAATTGAGGCTGCTGCCCGCCTCCTTGTCATGTATACATACACATGAAATTTGTTTTGCGTCTTTTTCAAATTAAAAAATCATTAAATAAATAGCCAGCAAGAGAGAACATTGTTGTGAAGCTAAGTCTGTCCCTCTAAAAACTGGTGATATGATTTTAAGCTGTTGGTGAATATGGCATCAGCTTTTCGCATATAAGTACTGGTGCAATGAGTAGTAGGGCCATTTAAAGATGGCGCTCCCTCTGTGGCATCTGAGCATGTGATTTGACAAGCAAGCAGGTGTCCGTTGTTGATTTCCTGCTTTTAAATATGGACGCGGGTCTCGGGTACTGAAACTGAATGAGACGAGGCTCGTCGGGTGAAAGACGCAGTAAGAGTACCGGGTCATATACAAAGGGAATCGGGAGTCTAACGTTTCCTCTACTTAAAATGCAGTATGTGAGGGATTATGTGTTTGTTAGAGGACGGAGATAAATCTGTATCTCTTGGTAGATGTCGGTTGCACCTAGCGAGTTAGGGTGCAGACCGGGTGTAGAGCCTCTGTAACTGTCCTTTGATGATTCCTTGCAGGATGCGTGACTGAAATGGCACAAGTTGCTAGTGATCTGTGGGGCTTGAATTCACATTTAGTAAATAGAATGGGACGTGGCTCCTATGTTACTGTGTTTCTTGACATTTGCTCGGCAGACGAAAACATTTTTAGTATGAGTTAACAAGTCTGTCAGCGAGTCATCATTGAAAGATCACCAAATCTCTATGTGTGCTTGATGGACTGTGAAGGGTGAGAATAAGTGCCATAAAAATCATGATTACAGGCAAATTGTTGTATATCAGAATACTAACGTGTGTTTGACGTTGCAGAAAACGGACAACATATGTGTCCTTTTATACGAAACAGGGCTAATAATAATATTTAGTCCCTGTGTGACATGGTGGCTAGCTGGTACGAGAGGCCTTGGCTGCTACTAGGTAAATATACATTTGGGGATATAATAATTGTATACAGGATAATCAAAGGCAGATGAATTTTGCGCTGGCTGGAAGTGCTTTTAATGAACCCCTCTTTTTGTTTAAACAGTCACTGCGTGTTCACAATAAGGGTCCAGAAAAGGTGGACAAAGTCCTCGTGCCCTGAAGAAATTGCCATTACAATTTACAGGCAATGAAACATGTCGGCCCAACATTACATGGTCTGCAAACATGCAGTATGTTTTTAATTTGAATAAGCCCTCGAGTTGAGAATAAAAGTGGCTCCCTGGCGATTGAGTTGGCTTATTTCAATTTTACTCACACGGGGTTGATTTGTGTTATTGTACACACATATTCACTGGTTTTCACTGGGTTTCTGGACACCGAATTTGTTTATCTTTGTTTGCGAGGTAGCAACCAATGATGAGAAACGTGGGCATGACTGGTGATAATTAACCAGTAAGCTCCCTTGGTGGTGCGCACATGAGGTGCTACCTCGCATTTTCACATTTTCCCATTTTTTCACATTTATGTGTTATGTATACCTGATATATTGTGTGAACGCAGTGACTTTGGACTCATGGGTGGGTTCTTTTATAAATAGGGCGAGTCTGAGTTGGGACAATACCTATAAAATATGAAGGGTTGTTGTAAAAGAAGAAAATAAACTTCCATTCCCTCTCAGTAAGTGAATAGAATTCGTTGGCCCGAGCAGATTAGGTCTTTGTTGTTATTTATGATTTTGAGTGGAGGGCGACCCAATCTGTTTTTCCCTCTGTAGCTCCTTTTTGTGTAGAAGACTACCTCCATCAACCAGTTGTGCGCCAGGAGGCCCCTTTGCAGAGTGGTTGAGGAAGGGGGCGGGGCCTCTGACGACTTCCCCCAGGGCTGGCCTTTTATTTATTGATTTTTTTATTATGGAAGGGGGCTGCGCGACCCCCTCCCTGGGCTGATTTCGACCCCGTGGTACCCCATACCCCGGGCCCGGCATTTTTTAAAACTATATTGATATCAGGGGAGGGGGCAGAGCAGCACACTTCCCCGGGCCAATTTTGGCTCCGGGGACCCCATCCTCTGGGGTCCGGCCAATTAGAAATGGGGGATGGAGCTGCGCAGCCTTCCTGCCTTGGCCCTTTCCCCCGGGGCCTGGCCATCTGTCCTGGATGCCCCCAAGGCACCAATTTTGCATTGGGACCACGGGGGAGTTTGAAGGCCCCACGGTCCCTGCCGGCATCCCACCGCCTGCGGGAGCCGGCATTGCTTCCAGATACAGGGAGCTGCAAAACATGTAGCTCCCTGTGTCTGAAAGCAATTCATCTGTTTCCCTGCTCACTTGACAGCAAGCAGAGAAACAGACGAATGTTCCGCATTTTCACTGCTCTTGCTTGCTGAAAGCGGTGTGTTTGCTGTGACTTGGCGGGAGCGGTTAAAGCTCCCACCAAGCCACAGCAAACAGCTACGTCCTGGGGGTGGGCACCCTGGGGCATAGCAGGAGCCAGCCCAAGCTCACCCCTCCTTTTTGTAGTAGGGCCTGCCCTGGGGGAAAGTGGTCCCAGCGGCCAAGAATGCATGGGATGGGAGCTGCGCGGCCCCCCTCCCATTTTAAAAATAGAATTTGGCCTCGAGGAGGTGGTGGTCCCTGGGCCCCAGGAGGGTCTGTGAGGCCCCCAACTACACACTAAATAGCCCTGGGAGGTGGTGGTCCCTGGGGCTTGGGGGTCTGCGAGACCGCCTCATTTCTTTTCATTTTTAATGGCTGCATGCCCCTGGGATCT
Source organism: Calotriton arnoldi (assembly GCA_963921515.1). Taxonomy (NCBI): domain Eukaryota; kingdom Metazoa; phylum Chordata; class Amphibia; order Caudata; family Salamandridae; genus Calotriton; species Calotriton arnoldi. The sequence continues at coordinate 43,709 of CAWUFW010019677.1, forward strand.
GGCCAACGTGGGGTCTAAACAATAGAGAAGCGCAGGAGCTTCTCTACGCAGTTATTTCCTCCTACTTCCACACCCTCTGGATGCTTCACAATATTTTCAGGTGGATCCCCATCAGCACCAGGAAAACGTTAACCCAAGGCCTTGTCACCAGCTGACTAGACACCGGATTCTCTAGCCACCTCCTCAAATGATTACAGACCATCCATAATAACTCAGCCAGACTCAACCTCGACCTCCCAAAGTCGACCAGCATCATCCCTCACCTAAGAAACCTCCATTGGCTCCCCTCCCGAAGAGATGTCAATTCAAGATGCTGACCCTCGCATAGAATGCCCTCCACAATACTGGCCCCTCCTACATCAACCACCCCCTGACCTTCTACCAACTGACCAGACAACTCCAATCCACATCCCTCACCTTTGCACACATCCCCCACATCCACTGGAGCCGCAGCGGAGGCCGCTCTTTCTCCTACCTTGCCATTAAGTTTTGGAATGACCTCCCACTCCACCTTCAAACCTCCCCTTCACTCACCAACTTCAGGAAGGGACTCAAGACCTGGCTCTTCGTCTGAGGCTCACCACACACCAGCGCCTGCATGCCCCCTGGGTTGATGAGCTGTCCTTATCAAATACCGATTGGTTGATTGATTGATTAGGGTAGGAGATATAGTTACTTGAGATAACTATACCTGCTAGATTTCTATGGTTTTGTATGAGTAAAATCTGAACCAAATTATAATGTACCATTTAGTGAATTTCTAAGGTTTTTTAAATTCTATTTCCTAACTATAACATCCCTGTAACCTTTGTTTCTTTCAGTGAATTTCTATGTTTTTTTAACCTAAAGAAATATTAAATTACCATCAGTTAATCCAACCGCTGCCCGCAACCAACCCTGCGGTCAACACTCCGTATGCAGCCAACTCATGCAGCCCCCATATGTAGGCCTATTTTGGCCCTGGGGACCCCATCCCTTGGGGCCTGGCTCATTTTGGTGGGTAGGGGGGCACCTGTCCCCATCTTTGGGCTGATTTTGGCCCAGGGACCCCTTCCCCTGGGGCCCTGTGTATTTATTTAGGGGTGTGGGGTACAATTTTTGGCCCCCTGAACCCCATTCCCTGGGGCCCTCCACTGTAATTGTGGGGGAAGGGGGACAAGCAGCCCCCTCCCCGGGCAGATTTTGGCTCCGGTGACTCCATCTCCTGTGGCCTAGCCATATTGTAAATGGTGAGGGGGAAAGCAGCCCCTCTTCCCTGGGCTGATTCCGGCCTCGGGACCCCATCCCCCAGGACCTTTTGTAAATGGGAGAGGGGCATGCAGTCCCCCTCCCCAGGCTGATTTCGGCCCCCGGAGACCCCATTCCATGGGGCCTGGCCAATGAGTAAATGGGGAGTAGGCAAGCAGCCCCCATCCTCTGGATGATTTCTGCCCCTGAAAGCCCAGGCCCAGCATCTTTTAATTGGGGAGAGGGGCACACAGTCCCGGGGGACACCATCCCCGGGGCCCAGCCAACTGAGTGTGGGTAACCTGGTGTCCACACAGGACACCCACCATGTTCTTGTTGGGGGCTGTGGGAGTAACCCCAGGGCCCCCCGCAGCCTCAGCCATCTCCCCGCCTCCAGCAGGATCCGGCATTTCTCACATCCGCAGGGAGCAGCTATGTTGGCAATAGTCAGATCTGTTTTCCTGCCCGCACCACTGCGGGCAGGTATACAGATCTGAAAGCCACTGCCAGCTGGTGAGAGCATTTTTAAAACTCCACCCAGCTGGGAGCAGACTTTGTGTTTGCTCTTGCTTGGCAGGAGCTTTGAAATTGCTCCTGTCAAGCAACAGCAAACACAGGTTTCCCTGGCTGTGCCAGTGCGGGTAGTGAAACCTCTTTGTCCCGAGGGGTTGGCCCCCGGGGACATAGCTGGAGCTGGCCATGGGGGATAGGGTCCCCGGGCCATTATTGGCTTCAGGAGGGGGGGCGTGTTGCCCCCTCTTGAATTTGAGGCCGGGCCCGGGATGTGGTCCCTGGGGCTGAAATGGGGGCTGGGAAGGGGGGCATGGCCCCCCTCTCCATTGTTAAGACAGTGCCTTCCTATGCATTTTTCCACTTTGGCCGACCCTGAGGGATGGGGTCCCCAGGGCTGAAATTGGCCCGGGAGCCTGAGGGATGGGGTCCCCAGGGCTGAAATCGGCCCGGGAGGGGGGCCGCATGCCCCCTCCCAATTTAATATAAGGCCAGGTCCCAGGGGATGGGGTCCCCTAGTTATACTGCCCATTTTCTCCCTGGGGCCTGTCCTTTCGGGGGCATTACAAAAAAAAGGCTTGTTTTTTTATGTTAATACAGATTCGCGGCTCCTCTGCGAATTTGTGATAAAATGTAAAAATATTTTGGGACCCCACCACCAGACCTAGGGGGTCAGAGTATTCCTAACCTGTCCCCTACTCTTTTTTTTAAATGTTTTTTCTTAGGACTCGGCTGAGACCCAAGATGGCTGCCACCACTTCCTGGTTGAAGTGGTGGCAGCCAATCACAGCAGTGCTGGTGGCACGTGGATTCGCAGATCCACCACAGTGGATCTACAGTGGATCGACTTCCCTAGATATACATAAATATTTTTTTCTTTATAACTACAAAACTACTGACTGTATTTATACCAAATTACAAAAAGAGATCTTTCCGGACCAAGATCTAGCTTTCTTCAAAATTTGGTGTAATTCCGTTCAGCGGTTCGGACTATAGTCATGTCTAAAATCCCTAATGGAAATTGCATGGGGAAAATGCATTTTTGGACCCCCCCCCCCGTTTTCTCAGCCCGCTTTACAAATCACCCTGACACACACTTTCCAGACAGCAGCTGAAGTGACTGGCATGCCGTTAGTTTCCCCGGCCCGGCCTACACCATCTGGACCGCTTTGCACCCCTTGCACGAGTCTGGGCTGCGCTCCAGCTCTCTCCTCTCCAGAAGCCCTTGCACCAGTGGAGAGCGCAGAACACAGGCAGTAGCGCCAGCCTGGGGCCATGACCTCTGGACGACTACACCATAGCCGATACTTGCGCAGCACGAGGTAGCGGTTGTGGATGAGGAGCCATCGGGGTCAGGCCAGAGTAGGACTGGGAGGGCCTCGGGACTGAGTGCCTCCGCGATGAGAACACCAGAGCCGACAGGCCACACATCTGGGCTTTGTAGAAGGCCGCCTTTATTGTTACAGAGAGCCGGGGTACAGCTGACTCAAGACTCCGAGGCAGTCGCGCCCAAACTCGTGTCCGTTTGGCCCAGGAGGTGTGGCCTGAGGAGGCCTGAGGAGATTGCATCGAGGAGACTGCTCCCGCTACCACACTACACCGCACCAGCCAGCCATATTTCCTCGCTACACACCACAAACAATTGAGCTGGGAGGAGTCATTCCCTCCACTGTTATCTGACAGCCGGCTCCAACACAGAAAGGAAACGCAGTGAGCGGCATTCTATTCTAAATCTGTCATGGTTTTCTGGGCAGGAACTATCCTGTCTTTTTTTTTTTTTTTGATTGTTCCTTGCTTTCTTGCTCTGGGTCACTGCAGATGTAGCTGTTAGTGAGTGTGCCTTGTCGCAGGTGGCCAGTGCGGTGCACTTTACCCTGCCTTTTCTACCTGTGGGGGAACTATCTTTAATTGGAAGCCAAACCTTACTTCGCCTCCTGGCTGACCTGGTCCCTGGGCAGCTTCATCCTGCCACTGCTGGGGAGAAGCCGCCACACACGCCGCTGGCGGGCTGCAATCCCCAACAGTCCCCAACCTCCCTTGCGCCTGGAGCACGTATAAAAGCAGCGACGCCGGCCCCCGTCGGGGCCCTAAGGAGGCTGGGCTGGGCCACCCCCCTAACTCCTACCATAAGAACCCATGTATGGGGAAGAAAAAGGTAAATACAACAATAACTGAGGGGGCATATCTCTACATTGGATTCCTTCTTGCTGAAAGCCACCACAGCTATTGCTAATCAAATCGCACTGACTGAGAAGAGCTTGTCGCTGGGAGGGGGGGTAATCCATTAGAGCCCACGGTTGGCCAGAATGAGGTGCTGGAAAACAGTGACATATGGCCAGAGGCAAGGGGCTGTCGGGACCGACCATCAGGATCTTTTAGCAACGTCCTTGCTGTAGGAAGGTGGAATCTGACTACATGGTTGCCCCCACTTTTTTTCTGGTGTTTTGATGGGTTTTGGCTTAGTTTGGCTGGGAACCTGCTATTCAGGTCCCCAGCCCATCTGCTTTCTCTCTAAAATGGATTCCCTGCACCTTAGGTGCATCTCTGATTGGATTCTGGGGTACCCTTATAAGTCCCTAGTATATGGTATACTATGTACCCAGGGCATAGGTACCCCAGAGACCTACCAGGGGCTGAAGCATGTATTGTGCCACCCCTGGAAGGCCCTCCAAAATGACACCACAGGTCTGCTACTGCAGCCTGGGTAAGGTGGTGCATGCATCCCTTACTGTGATATAGGCTACCTATATCATTACAATTGCACACACATATAAACCTTTAAGTCACTCCTATGGCAGGCCTTAACAATCCTGAATGCAGAGTGCTTGGTTTTTATGTGAGAGGGTGACCCTGCATGAGCAGGGCCCCTCTGCAGCGTTCGGAGTCAATCCTCTGATGCTGTTTGTGGTACAGCCTGACTATATTCTCTTAAGTGCATTATATCCTCGCGGTACAATGCTAACTTTGGACTGGCTGCACCAAAACATGTCGTGTTTGGTGTCAAACATCTTGGAATACTACCCCCCCCGCCAATCCTGGCGGCGGGGTAGAATTCCACCCTTCTAGAGGGAGAGACATGTACACACCGGGCTACCCGGTAACTTCTTTCCAGAGCCCTGGCATCACAAAATGGATGCCGCTGCCACAGACACGGGTCTGGCCTCCTGCTGCTGACTGAAACTCCGGCAGGGAGGCCTGGACAATAGGTTTCCTGTCGAAGGGAGGTGTAACCACCTCCCCAGACAGGATAGTGTGTATTGGGGCTGGGCGGGAGCACCCTCTGGTGCTTTGAAGTCCTGCACTGGGGGCACATTTGGTGTCCCTGTGCATATGCCAGTTCAAACCGGTTGCAGGGGCTACCTGCCCCTGCTCTGGCACGAAACTGGACAAAGGGAATGGGTGTAACCACCCCTCTTCCCTGACCCTCCCATAGGTGGGTCCCCAGAGTATGTCCAACCCCCTAACTTAGTATAAGTATGGGACCCCAGTCCTTAAACCTTCAGATTACCCTGGATGAAACTCTGATGCCGAATCCTGGACCTTCGACGCTCTACTTCAAGATTAGAGGACTGAAGAATCTCCCTTGGGGTCAAGGAGTGACTCCCCTGCTTGGCAGGCACCTAAGAAGCAATTGTCCAGTCTGCATCGCTGAAGCTCCCGCCGGACGCCGAAGTCTTTGCATCACCAGAGGTAGATTTCCAGATTTCCCCGAGGCTGCCCTAAGACCCCAGCAAAGCTGAGGCCTGTAGCTGTTGTGGATAACGTGGAACCGTGACCCCTGGACACCGAGCACATTTGCAAGTGCATCCTCTTCCTGGTCTCCCACGAAGTTGTGCTTTGGGCTCCAAGTAGCCCCCGCCTCTAGCACCGACTGCACCGAAGATCACTGGCCTCCACTCCACAAGTGTCCTGCAAGCCAGCTCCAAGTGCGTCCACTCGAGGCTCCTTCGCGGTTGCTAGTCTGTTGGCTAGTGGGCCCTCCCGAAGGCAACTCTTCTTCTGCTTGGGCTTTCCTGGTTGCTCCAGAGGTGCCCTGACTTACCCTTGCTGGGTGAGTCCCCCAGACCTTGCTGGTCTGCAACATCGTCCTTTCTTTGTTTCTTCGAGACTTGCCGTTGCCAAGGCTTCTTGGGTCCAATCCGGTCGTCGACACCGCAGCAATCGACAGACGTTGTGGAACAGCTTGAATCCAGCTCGGTTGTTGTCGATGCCTCCTGGACCTCGTGGCTGAAGAGTCAAGATGACCATCAACCTACCTGAAGCACCCGACATCGGTGGGCATCTGCTCATCGCCTTCCTGGTCACTGGCTAGTGACCCAGACTCTGTCCCCTCTGCTTTCAGGTTCATCACATCTTCGATACACCTGTGGATCCACCTGAACCCTTTCGACTTGGTCGCCAGCAGCACTTTGTAGCAGATCGCCATTGAAAACGATGACGAAACCCGACCCCGAAAGACACCTATGCACCCGGCTCCCCTGGGTGAGGTAACTCGAGTACTCCGGTGCTCCCGTGAGTATAGACTCTAGAACCACCTAGTTCTAAAAGGGTTTGCTCCAAGTCCTCCTCTAAGTGTCCTTTTTCTTTAAAACTCCAACCGCGACAATCCCCATAGAAGTCAACGGCGGCTCGCGGCTGTGTTCTCACACTGCACGCGTCCCCGTAGGTCCCCTGTGTCACTACCTTGGGTGGTTCCTTGTGGTCCAAGCATTTCTACAGGCTCTAGGCCTTGTGTCTAGCTCAGTCATGGTTCTTATACCACTTTATTGGTATATGGTTTGGTACGCCCCTAGGGCTCAAACGTGTATTTGTGCTATTACTGTTGATAACTGACTTGTAACTTATGTACTTCGAACTCTAGCCTCATAAAGGGACTAGAGGGGTGTGTTTAAGACTAAATACATATATTTTATATATATACCTGGTGTGGTCCTCTTTCATTTGGTCACTCAAGAGATTATAGACTGGTAAAACAAGCTGCTTTACATTCCTTCAAGACTTAGCCTGAAGGCTGCTCTCCATAGCTACCACTAGGATAGCTTTCAATAAAGGTTGTCTTTAACCTATCTCCAATAAGGGGTTGTTTGGACTGGTGCAAGGTGCCCACTATAATTAGTGGACAGCATATACCAGGCCAACTTCTCACACTTGCCATCACCACACCCTAGTCCTTTACCCCCAGCTACAGCAAAGGGGAAAACATTATCAAAAAGGAAAAGAGAGCCTCAAAAACTTAGTACACCAAAAAAAGCGAAAAAACCACGGAAATCGAACGCAAGTCTGAGTGTCACAGACCATACAGACCATACACCCCAGCTAAGTGTGCCAGCTGAAATGACACAGCGATCTTTTGAGGACACTATGGGGGAGAAATTAACAGCCCTGCTACAGCCCATACTGTCACGCCTAACGCAATAGAAGGCATGCTAAAAACCCTAATGATTGACAAAACAGTGAATGGTGGGTCGCTTATAACCAGAGATACAACCCCTGTGCACCCATCTGGTAATACGCATGTTAATACCCTGCAACCCGCAGGAAAACATAATACAGGACTAATTAATTCTTCCAAGGAAACCAGGAGGCTACCCAAGACAGTGTACGACTCCAACAGAAGGGGGAGAAGTGGAAACAGAGAGATTGGAACTTGAGAACTGGGGGGCAGATAAAAGTGGTATGAGGGGCTCATTGAGGGAGAGGTTACTAGCACCTGCTGATCCTAATAGTTCTCACGAAAGGCCCAACATGAGGAATCTAAATAAGGGGGGGCATGTTAGTCAAGGGGCTTTAAGCTTACCACCTGACACACGTCCTTTCGTGTTCATCTTGGTAAATGTCCCAACCCTTACTTCAGACCAACAAGAAACAACTACCCAACTGATGGATAAATCGAGATACTGGCTAACAAAGACTGTAAGACTTCCACCATCCGTTTATGACCATTTAATTATGGCAAGAAGAACTTCTTGGGTAGGCAATTCTAAAAAAGTAATCGCGGGAGATTGTGTAGTACTGAATTTTAATAACACAAACGTAGGAGGGGAAATACTAGCCCTACTCCCCACAGCAGGAACAACAAGCTCACATATGTATGCCGTCCCACTGGGCTTCTTCTATAAGCCATTGTTCTCACATAGACCCCTCATGTCCAGGCTTCATTGCAGGGGAGCAATGAAAGGTTTTGCCTACCAAGGGGGGACAACTGCTCTTTATTTACTGCCAATAGATACGCAGCTCTAACAGACCTAAATAGCTGCGATTGACTACCCCGACCTGTGACACCTGAAATTGGCTATGATATGGAAGATAGCAATGGGCTTGAAGTCCATTCACAAATCCCTGTAATGGCAAACCCAATTGTAGCATGGGAAAGGGTTCATGTGATCGTCCAACCATCCACTGCCGATAATTTCCCCTCAATAGCAATACATTCTAGCCCCCAGGATTTGACATCCAGTACAGAGATGACAAGAGTGATTCCAAAACTTAACATCTAGCACACCTTGCTTTCCTGGAATATAGCTGGGTATAAAAATAAAAAGACAATAAGGAGTGGTATAATCTAGTCGCAACCCATCAAATCCTATGCTTCCAAGAGACGTGGGAAGTGGACCCCATTTTTGTTAATGGTTATCAATTTTTTAACACACCGGCCATTCCATCGACCAAAGGAAGAGCTAAAGGGGACTGTTGATATGTATATCTAACACTATCTTATTCAAAGTGGAACACTTTATTAATGAATCGCCATTTTCCCACATCATTATACTAAATAGCAACCATAGCTTAAGTTGGTTGATAATAAATTATTATAACAACAATTTTGTGACACCACAATAGGGTGGTAAAGGACCTGGAGGACACATTAGAGGACATAATACTTACACAAGCAAAACCCCTTTATTGTATATGGGCGGGGGACTTTAATAAAGCAAAATGCACGAACGGAGACTATCGCATGTGCCAACAAATCTCACAAAATGACGGCTTAAATGATCACTTCACCCACACCTCCTATGGAAATACTCTGAATAATCTTTTAATGGTATGGCAGTTGGAGATTAGGACACAGAGAGCCCACAACACTGGCCAAACAATTCCGACTTTTTACAGGGGGGAGGCCAACTCGGAGATAGATTACATAATAACATCTACTTCTAGTAAGAATAATCAAGCAGAGGTAAACATAAGGATGACAGAATTTAGTGATCATGCTAACATTTCCCTAATGCTGCCTTTGAAAGCCCAATTTATAGCTAAAAGGAGTACCATCATCCCCAAACCTGTCTTAGCTAGAAGCTAAGACGACTACTCCTTAAAATGGAGCAAGGTTGATGAAGGGCTCTTTTTCTCCCGATTGATACAGTCGAATTATGATGAGGTTAGCTTTTGCTTAAATCATCTAACAAATAAACCCCAAGTAGTCACAGCATTTTCAAAGATATTAGAAGGCATTAAGCAACAACTAACTAGCCCCTTGGGTGCAGGTAAACAGCTGCAAAATCGCTGGTTTGATAATACCTACTCAAAATCCTCTGTCAACCTTCGCCAGGCCTTAAAAGCTAACCCAAGGGATAATTTACAAATCAAAAATCTGAGAGAGATCTATAAAAGTGCTGTGAAAAATCGGAAAAAACAACTAAGATCTGAAGCATGGGCGAAACTAAGGATAGCAGCCAATGACAGTGATACTAAATCCTTCTGGGAAGTGGTCAATGCACCATTTCTACAAGAAGCAGGGGGCCCCTCCACAGACGTATGCATAGACGAAAATACATGGATAGATCACTTTAAAAAAATCTTCCAAAAGCCGAATATAAGTCTCACTGTAGAACGTCCGGACAGGACAAGACATACTTCCCCCCTAGTTTTTAATATGGATGAGGTAGAGTGTGCACTGTCGCAAGCTTCATCATTAAAGGCAGCAGGTCCAGATGGGGTACCTGTTGACATATTCCTGAATAATAGAACCTTCTGGGTCCCTCTACTCACTTTAATCTTCAATGCCATTGGCATTGAGGGTCCCCTTCCATCATGGAAACCGTCCATTATCGTACCGATAATCAAAAAAGGAGATGGTTCCGATCCTGCTAACTATTGGCCAATCACATTAATTGATTGTACGGCAAAGGTAATGGGCCGAATATTGTTAAACAGAATGGAAGACTGGACACGTGAGAAGGGGATCCTGGCGGAGGTCCAATACGGATTCAGGAAAGGCAGAGGGACCGTGGATCAATGTCTGAACTTGGCACTCTGAGCAGGGAAGTACACACAGGCCAAGCAAGAGAATCTCTATATGGCATTCATGGATCTCTCTGCCGCATTTGACTGCGTTAACCATAATAAGTTGTGGCAAGTCATGGAGCAAATGGGGGTAGAGGCAGCAATAATCTGTTTTATACGACAATTGTATGCAGGTGCTACAGCAAAGGTTCGCCACGGTAGGCAGGATGAATGTACTAGACCCTTTAACATAACAAATGGTTTAAGGCAGGGCTGCATACTCACGCCCTTCCTGTTCTCATTGTACACCAATAAACTAAATGAGTACCTGGTTGAAAAGGTAATAGACAACCCGATTGCAAGTACAACGCGATTCCCCAACCTGCTGTAAGCAGACGACGCGGTCCTGCTGGCACGAACTCCCTTAGCCCTACAAAATTACATCACCCAGTATGTATCTTTTATGGAAAACCTTGATTTACATGTGAACAAAGCAAAGTCTTTTATTATGTGTATTGGAAAAAGCAAAAAGAAAGGAAATTATGCTATTGCACAGAGAAAAGTTGATATTGTAGCTAATTTCTCATATCAAGGCATTACCTTTGATAATAATTTAGATTGGAAAATAATGTTGTCTTCGAGGGCTACACAGATGAATAAAAGTATAGCTGCAATCTTCAGGTTTGTATCGAACTTGTGCAACAAACCAATACCAGAGATGCTTAAAATCTACCTGGCAAAAACTGTTTCTGTGGCTACATATGGGGCAGCAATTTGGGGTAGAACCAATGTGGACACCCTTCAAAAAATAGAGGATAGGTTCACCATGAGGTTACTGTCTGCCCCTAAGGCGTGTACCAATGTAATTACACACAAAGAACTAGGCTTACCCTATATTTGCGATACATTCAAACTGGCTCCCTTGTTACTTTGGTTGTCAATTTGGAAACGGGAGGCAGTACAGATAAATTGATGTATTATAAAGGATGTCATGAAATTGGCTTATGGGTATAAAATAACATGGCTAAATTATATAAGGTGCACTCTGGACTCTCTGGGGTAGGTGGCCCTTTATGACGACCCCGTGCAATGTGAATCCTTTTCAAAGGCAAAACTAATAAATTATTTTTTAGAGAAATGTGCACAAGAAAGAGAGCAGAGAAATAAAGATAAAGCCACAGTAATTGCATATAATAAGAGACCCCCTTTGGTGCACGATCTATCCTCGTACCTTGTTTGTGTGACCAATAATTGCCATTGTTTCATTTTAATAAGGTTTTGGTTGGGGTATGTAACTTTAATGCTGGGTTTCCCAGCGAATGTGTTCTCTGAGACACAACTGGGACGATGTCCGTGTGACTCCCGATCAAAACAATCAATTATACACATACTGTTTTTCTGCCATTTTTATGAAACAGAGAGGAAAAGATTTATCATCGCATTTCTGAAGAAATTTTCTTTGCGTAATTACATTATAGCACTGTCTGTTATGTTACAATTAGAGACTCCATATGTTTGCCTGACGGTGGCCTCGTTTTTATGTACACCACTAAAAACTCGCAGATTAGCAAATATGTGATCAAATGTTAAAACCTGTATAATATGCACAGCTCGAACAAATCTAAATGTATTAAGATGCACATGAACTAGTGAGGTGATGTATATGCTGTTTTTAAGGGTTTTAGGATACATTTTTAAATATCAGCCATTTTATGATAACTTATTGATATGTTTGTATATTTTTATCTGAACTTTTTATGCATTTATTTCTAAATGCAAAATAAAGTATTAATTGATTGATTCATTGACTTGCATGCTAGTTTTGAAATTTTAGTGAAAATTTGTCAAATGGCTCCAAAGTTATTAGCAAAACAAAAATGCTTTTTCTATGGAAACTAGGTCCTAACTATAATTACCTACTGTCACTGACCATTTCATGAGTGATGTAATATGGGAGGTCATAAGCAGAGCATTGCAGGGGCGTAATATATTGTTAGCTTAGGTAACTATAACTGCTGAATTTTACTGGTTTTATACAAGTGAAATCTAAGCCTAACTATAATGTCCCTGTAACCTTTGTTTTTTCAGTGAATTTCTAAGGTTTTTTTAATTCTATTTCCTAACTATAATGCCTATGTAACCTTTGGTTTTTTCAGTGAATTCCTATGTTTTTTAATGTTATTTTCTAACTATAACGTTCCTGTAACCTTTGTTTTTTTAGAGTATATATATACCGTAACGGCCGAAACGCGTCGTCAATAACACTTTGAATTGTTCATCACGATCCCTGGAGTGCGAGTCTTCTTTTGCGCGCTGACTAGCTGGCGAAAATTCAACTATATATATATATATATATATGAAAGAACCACAGTCCTGAAGAAAATCCTGTATCTTAGGAAAATCAGGTACGGACCACAACGTAGTTTTTGAAATCTTTAGTGCTTTATTGCAACCTCCACAGCATGACGCGTTTCGACCAGGTCACCCCGGTCTTGATCACATGACGTGCCGGGACCCTTAACGTGAATAAATAGATACACCCTGGGAGAACAATCCCTCCCTCCCGCTCAATAGAACTCGACAACAGACTATATGTATAGCCTCATCTTTAAAACCAATAGCTGCCAATAAATTACCCTTCTTAATAAACACTGTATCAACCACAAAATTCAACATTTAAAATTGTTCATACATAATTTGATATACACACAATGATACAAAATACATTTATACATAATACATTTTGTATAATGGGCAAGTGCCCAAAACCATCGTGCTAATGTGTGTCGCTATTAAAGCAATACACACAGAAAAAACTAGATGTCGTCGATTAACAGTTCTATTGTTGTTGAGCATATTGAGCGCATACCAAAGACTGTGCAAATATCCTAAACAAAGTGCAAGTGCCAATAAGGTGCTAATGATAAAAATAAAACAACTATTACATCATAGTTGATACTTTTACATATAAAAAAATGAATAAATATTTATGGTTGGTCGTGCTATGCCTGTAACCTTGATCTTCATTAATATGCACTACAAAGTGCATTCTATCCTGTACATAAATGCACAAAAACCAAACAATGTAGATATAATCACATAAATTCATATATGTACATTAGTAAGACGGGGAGTCCAAATAAATTAATTTCAATGTGCAAAAAATAGCAGAATCCACAGTGCAAATAAGCAATAGTGCAAATGAGCAGTAGTGCAAATAAGCAATAGTGCAAATAAGCAATACCAAAGGTCGATATCAGAACAGTACAAATACAATTAAAAACTGTACAAATACGCTGTCATGAAGTCTATATGTAGAATGAATGACTGGTAGTATAATACTTGTAGACTCCAAATAATACAGTATTAATCTTTTTTGAATAAAGTTCTTTCCTTATTCATAATACAACCAGAGTCCCCGAGCAGGAGCCCCCCTATCACCAAGTAAAACCGATAAAATCCAGTAAAACAAGGTAAAACTAGGGCTAAAACAGGACTAAAATCCACCAGACAAAATTCAACCAAATGAAGTTAAACAAATCTGTATTGGTTTAAAAAAACACAAAAACAGATACAGTTATCTAAGGATAAATACGGAGGAGAGCCAGTGCGACTTCCTAAACACATTTTACAAAAAATTGTGTAAATCTTCCCCCGTATTTAAACCATTTGGCATCTTAGTATCTAGTTGTAGAATGTAACGAGTCTCCAATTGTCTTAATTTCTTATCTCTGTTACCTCCTCTTATCGACCTTGGTACCGCATCAATTACAAAATAGCTAAAATCACGTAAGTTGTTATTATGTACAAGCTTAAAATGCCTAGCAACTGGGTAACTGGGGTCAGAATTTACTATCGCTCGTAGGTGTTGCAAAATACGCATAAACACCTGAAGCTTAGTGCTGCCTATGTACTGTAGATGACATGAACATTCCAGTACATATACTGCAAAATCAGTTTTACAGGTGAACATGCCATTTATTTTCGATGGAATGTTTCCAAAAGCGTCAGTGTATTCTAGTTTGTTTACCCCAAACTTACACGCTCTACAGGAACTGCACTTAAAAAACCCCGTCCTATTCGAGAGCCAGTTTCTAGGAGTTAATACCTCCGGGCTAGTTTTAATTAATGCATCCCTCATAGAGGGTGCCCTCCTGAAAGTAATGGCTGGAGTCTCAGGTAAAATTGGTGAGAGGGTAATATCAGTTTTGAGTATTAGCCAATTTTTGTTGATAATACTTCTAACTTGCTTTTCATGGCGGCTATATGTAGTTATTAATCTAACCACCTCGTCTTTTTTGTGTTTATTACCCTTTCTTACAGCTATAGGAGACAGGGTTTTTGGATTTCTGTTGGTAACTACCATCTCACTACTAATACTGTTGGCTCTCAATAGTGCTATTTGCAAATCTTTAGTTTTGTAGCCTCGTGATTGGAATCTCTGTAATGATTCTGCTTGACACTGCTTCAAATCTGTATCTGTATTACAAATTCTTTTAATTCTTAAAAATTCTCCATACGGAATACTTTTTATTAAGTGTCTGGGGTGGCAGCTGTTTGCATGCAAAGTTGAGTTCCCTGCTGTGCTTTTCCTGTGGAGTTTTGTCTGGATATTCTTGTCATTTATATATAACCCCACATCAAGGAACTCAACTCTCTCAGTACTGATAGTGGCTGTAAACTCAAGATTTAAATTGTTAATATTGATGGTGTTAACAAAGTCTAATGCAGATTCTTTTGTGCCTCGCCAAACTACACAAACATCATCAATAAATCGCCACCACTGTACTACATGAGTGGCAAATATTTCCTTATGGGTATGTCTGAGGACATGCTCCTCCCACCAGCCCACGTGTAAACACACGTAGGTTGGAGAGAAGCATGCCCCCATAGCCACCCCACGTAGTTGCTGATGTAATTCCTTGTTAAACAAAAAGAAATTGTTCATTAAACACATTTCGATCATTTTCAACAACATATCATTGTGTCTCAAGCATTGACTGTTTCTTTTGGCTAGAAAATACTTTATAGCATTTAAACCGTCAGTGTGGTGTATGCTGGTGTAAAGAGAACAGATGTCCATCACTATAAAATAATAATCATCATTCCATGTAACTTCTTGCAGTTTTGTGAGGAAATGGCCAGTATCTTTGATAAACGAGGGGAGATTGTCCACATACTCGTGTAGATAAAAGTCCACATACTTGGACATGGCTTCAAAGAGACTTCTCTGGGCGGAAATGATTGGTCTTCCAGGTATTGGAGTCACTTTTTGTGGATTTTGGAATAAAATAAAGGGTCGGGGTTATGGGATAATCATTTCTAAGAAACTCATATTCATGTTTGCTTAACATCCCATCTCTTTTCCAACGTGCTAACTCATTCAAGTGTCATTCTGCTTCTTCCACATAAGCATCCCGAGGCCAAAGAACAATGTTCCCTCCTTTATCTGCTTTATTCACAATAATATTTCCATTGTCTTTAATTTTTTTCATAAGTTTGGAATATTGTATTTCAGAGTAGCTTCTCCGATTTTGTTGGCGCTTCACATTCTGATTAAGTCTTTTTAAATCCTCAATTACGACGTCACTGAAAGTATCTATTGCATCTTTAGCCATAAGAGGAATATATATATATATATACACACATATATATATATTTTTTTTTTCCCAGTTCCCCAATCCAAATAGATACGGATACCAGCACAAGGTGAGACACGCCACTTGATTTTCACACTCTCTTTAATTACGCTGTTACGCGTTTCGGCATACTGTCTTGCTCACACAACTTGCGTATGACAAACAATGAATTTTAAAAACCCTCGAGCAACACGGTCACATGATCCTTAGGTTCAATGCAACTGAAAACAGACTCGAATTGTGAATTTTTTTTTTTTTTGTTCTTTCAACTATACTCAATAAACACATATTCCAACATATATGGATGTCTGTTCAGTTTGCAAAACATGATTATTATGTTTAAATAATTCACATAATAAGATATATATTTCAATCTTATCCTTCATTTCAAAAATTTCAAAAATTTCTCCATGTGACTCAAACAATATTGATCGGAAACTCTTCCTGACCAAATCAAATGAGACCCAATCTACCTCTGTGATAAAGTGCAAGTGCAATTTTGATAAGCCCCAATGTACCTCTGTGATAAAATGCAAGTGCATGATTTAACTTCACATTTAATGTGTAATGTTAAGTGTGACTTGGGTGATCTACCAATTTGTTATTCCATATTTACATTGTTCGCCTAATCTTTTGTTTCAACTCGATTTGTTCGCCCAATGGCATACTAAATCAATTCATAATTTCATCCCAAAAATTTTTAACAAGCAAAATCAATTTAATGAAAATATTCAAATTAAATTGTCCCAGTCACTTTCATGTTAACCCATCAAAACGTCTATATCACAAGTTTTTATATTTTGTTTCAAATCATGGTCTCAAATTCTGAGGGTAAAACTAAAACTTGATTCCTTTTCTAAAAACTGCAGAGCTAATTACAGTTACAGTTATCTAGCTGCTTAAATGGACAGAGAGATCCTCATCCGTATTCAACTCAAATTGAATCTTGGTGTTGAATAGGAGGATATATCGGGACTCCAATTGTCGAAGCCTTCGCTCCCTATTTCCATCTCTTCTGCTTTTCTCTACCTGGTTAATCACATAATATACAAGATCTTTGATATTTGCCCCATGTTCCTTGTTTATGTGCCTCGCTACAGGGTAGGTCTTATCTTTGTTCGTAACTGCCCTGAGGTGTTGCAATATTCCTTCATGGGCCATAGGTATCGTACTTCCTATGTAAGTTTTGGGGCAAGTACATTGCAACATATAAATGACAAAGTCACTTCTACACGTTAGGTGTGCTCTGATAGTCCAAGGGCTATTTATAAGGGGCGATGTTATCTGTTTCATGTTCTTCCCTATTTTGCATGCTTTGCACTTCAAGCATTTGAAAAAAACAGGGCTAGCCTTTAGCCACCCTCCTGTATCTTTGACCTCAGGACTGCTATTAACTAAGTTCTGCCTTAGAGCTCTCGCTCTTCTAAAGGTGATCAGAGGTTTACGTGAGATTAAATCTCTTAAAATGGGGTCCCTTCTGACCACGTACCAATGTCTACTCACGCAGTCTCTCACCCTGCTGTGGTAGGCATTGTAGGTGGTGATCATACGTGTTTCAGTACCATCCTGACCTCTCTTTGCATCTCTGACTGCCTTGTTTGGGTAAATCAAATCTGATCTCTTCATTTTATTGACTTTCATCATAGCCTGATCAAGCACTGTTGGACTGTATCCTCGCTGCAGGAATCTAGTATTCAAATCTTTCTGTGCACTGTCAAGAGTGGAATTCTCACTGCAATTTCGCTTAATTCTGAGATGTTCTCCAAATGGGATACTGTTCTTTAATTTCTGTGGATGGTGGTTCCTAGCGTGCAGTATAGTATTGCCTGCCGTGGGTTTTGTGTATGCTTGCGTGTCCAGTATACCCTCTTTGACAAACACTTCTAGGTCTAAGAAATTAACTTGTGTACTGTCAATACAACTAGTAAATTCTAAGTTCAAGGTGTTATCATTAAGCCCTCTTATGAAGTGTTATGCCAAGTCCATAGTGCCATCCCATATTATAAAAAGATCATCAATGAACCTAGTCTATAGAATGATGTTGGTATCCCACTCATGTTGGAAATGCACCCTGAGCACCTGCTCCTCCCACCAGCCCATATGCAAATTAGCATAGCTGTGGGCGAAGCAGGTGCCCATCGCAGTCCCTCGTACCTGTCTGTAAGTGTCTGAACCGTACATGAAAAATTATTTTCAAGGCAAATTCTGCCCATTTCTACCAATATGGCAGAATGTTGGTGTAAGGTAATGGACCTCTTGTTCAGCTAATGCCGCATAGCTTTTAATCCATCCACATGATTAATACTCGTATAAAGGGATGACACATCCAGTGTAATTAAAAGGAATGTGTCCTTCCATACTACATTAGGTATTTTGCGCAGGAAGTCCCTAGTGTCCTGGATGCAAGCTGGCAATTCCTTGACAAATTCCTGTAAGAAGAAGTCTAAGAATCTAGATGTTGGTTCTAGCAGACTGTCTATTGCAGAGATTATTGGTCTTCCGGGGGGGATCTCTAAGTTCTTATGTACCTTCGGTATCAAGTAAACTTTTGGTGTCACTGGATTTTCAACTTTCAAAAAGCTATACTCATCTTGTGATATCATGCCCAAACCTCGCCACCTGGCCAGATCCTTATGCAATTTATTCTGTGTTTCAATCAAATTGCTGTTAGGTACTTTCTGATAACAGCTGCTATCTCTTAGTTGGAGCATGACTTGGTCAATATACATCTCCAGTGGCCACAGCACTACATTCCCCCCCTTGTCAGATTGACGTATCACTACATCTTTACGGTTCTTTATTTTGTGTAAAAGTGCTGTCAATTTCGTATCTTCTTGTTTATTGCCATGTAAAAACTCCTGGCTAGATTCAATTGATAAAACCTGCAAATCTCTTACAACTAAGTCAACAAAAACATCTAATGAATCTTTAGATGTCATGGGTACAAAGGTGGATTTGGGTTTAAATGGAGTTTTTGTGCTGTTATAGATGTCCAATCCCATTCTGTCAGCAGTTTCTTTGGCAGACTCAAGTTGCAATGTGCCCTCACACTCAGTCTCTAGTAAATGTAATTGATGCAGAATGTCCAAATCTTCCACTTCAAGAGACACACCTTCTGCTCCCTCCATATCTTTGGGTTGCCTGCTTGTCGATTGAGTGTGATTTTTTTTTTTTACTTTAGTTTTTTTACACATCTATAGAAGTCAATGCGCGTCTGGGCATAATTGAAGTTCGTCCTTGTACAAAATGACAATCTTGCTAATAATGTATTTTCCTCATCCTCTATTAGCGGTAAATCCGATAGATTGATCACTGTTGCCAGGTCACGCTCCATTATTTTCGATTCGTATTCCTTGTTTTGGAGCACATGTGATAGAGTACATTACTCAGAGAATGGCAACAAGATATTCCTTAACAACTTCAAAAGCTGCATCCTGTTTTACATCTAGCTAACATCTACACACAATAAACCCAAAGGCTCTTCTAAGAGCCATCCTATTACCAAGCACTAAATAATTATTGTTTCAAACCTATTTTTTACATATTATGTTGGGAGTCACAACTCTGAAGAGGATCTGCAAAACACAAGAATGAGTTCCAAGAATTCAATGCACAAGAGCACATTTAAAAATGTATAACTCTCAGTTTTACTCTGTGCATGTCATAATGGTTCTGTGAGTAGTTTTGTGAGTGTCTAAGTGTGAGTGGGTGTGCACGTGTCTGTGTAGGTCTATGAGTGGGTGCATGAGTGTCTGAGTAGTTTTGACAGTGGGTGTGTGAGTGTCTGAGTGGGCCTGTGAGTGAGTGTGTGAAACTCTGAGTGAGTCTGTAATTGGGTGTGTGAGTGTCTGAGTGGGTCTGTGAGTGGGTGCATAAGTGTCTTAATGAGTCTGTGACTAGGTTGTTTGTAAGTATATAAATAGGTCTATCAGTGGGTATGTAACCCAATAAGTGGGTCTCTGAGTGGGTGCGTGAGTCTGTGAATGGGTCTGGGACTGGGGGCATCAGGGCCTGAATGGCAGTGTGAGTGGCTGCTGGAGCCTCTCAGTGGGTGCATGAGTGTCTGACTGGATCTGTCAGTGGGTGTGCAAGTATCTGAGCGGGCCTATGAGAGGGTGTGTGACTCTTTGAGTGGGTCTGTGACTAGGAGTGTAAGTGCCTCAATGGGTCTGTGAGTGGCTGCTAGGGCCTCTTAGTAGGTGAGTGAATGGGTGTTTGAGTGTATGGATAGGTCTGTGAGTGGATGTGTGAGTGTCTGAGTGGGTCTGTGAGTGTGCATGAGCCTCTGAGTGGGTCTGTAGGTGTGTGTGTGTGTGTGTCCATGTGAGTATCTGATTGGGTGCACGACTACGGAAATGCCCTCTACGCAGGAGCCCCGACCAAGCTCATCAAACGACTGCAAAGAATCCAAAACGCCTCTGCACGCCTGATCCTCGACATTCCACGCCACAGCCACATCACCCCCCACCTGAAAAACCTGCACTGGCTCCCCATCGACAAGAGAATCTCCTTCAAACTCCTGATCCACGCACACAAGGCACTCCACAAAACCGGCCCAGCCTACCTCAACAGTCGACTCTCCTTCTACGTTCCCAACCGTCAACTCCGCTCCGCCGACCTCTCCCTGGCCACCGTCCCGCGCATCCGGAGAACCACCACCGGAGGAAGATCCTTCTCTCACCGCGCCGCCAAGATCTGGAACACCCTTCCCCTCAACCTACGACAGACCCAAGACCTTCTGACCTTCAGGAGATGACTCAAGACCTGGCTATTCGACCAGTAGCGGCAACACCCCCTCCTCTCCCTCAGCGCCTTGAGACCCTCGCGGGTAAGTAGTGCGCTTTACAAATCTTGTGATTGATTGATTGATTGATTGATTGAGTAGTCTGACTGAGTCAATTGGTAGGTGTGCAAGTGTTTGATTGGGTTTGTCAGTGGGTACATACGTGTCTGAGTGAGTGTGTGAGTGTCTGAATGGGTAAGCGAGTAGGTGCATGAGTCTCTGAGTATGTCTATGAGTGGGTGCATGAGTCTCTGAGTGGGTTTGTGAGTGGGTATTCGAGGGTCAGAGTGGGTCTGTGAGTGGCTGCATGAGCCTCTCAATGGGTGAGTGAGTCCCTGAGTGGGTGAGTGAGGGAGTGCATGAGTGTCTGAGTGGGTCTGTGAGTGGATGCATGAGAATATGAGTGGGTGCATGAGTGAGTGAGTCAGTGAGTGGGTGTATGAGTCTGTGAGTTGGTCTTCTCAGTGGGTGCATGAGTGGGTGCATGAGTGGGTACATGTGTCGCTTAGTGGGTGGTTGAGTGGGTGTATGAGTTTCTGAGTGGGTCTGTGAATGGGTGTGTGACTCTCTGAGTAGATCTGTGAGTGGGTGCATGACTGTCTGAATAGGTCTGTCAGGGGGTGCATGAGAATCTGACTGGGTCTGTGAATGGGTGCATAAGTGTCTGAGTGCATCTGTGAGTGGGTGCATGAGTCTTTAAGTAGGTCTGTGAGTGGCTGCATGAGCATCTCACTAGGTAAGTGAGTGAGTGGGTGCTTGAGTAACAGTGAGTGGGTATGTGAGTGGGTACCTGGGGAATGGAAAAAATATATATATAGCTAACTATAATGGTGAATTTTTCTGGTTTTGAGTGAGTGAAATATCATCCTAACTATAACGTCCCTGTAACCTTTGGTTTTTACTATGAATATATATATATATATATATTTTTCTTTTTCACTGAAAAAAACACCAGTTTCAGTGATGTTATAGTTAGGAATTAGCATTAAAAAAACCTTAGATATTCACTGAAAAAACCACAGGTTTCAAGATGTTATAGTTAGGCTGACATTTCACTCGTACAAAACCTGAGAAATTCAGCCGTTATAATTAGCTGAGCTAACTATAACTTGCACCCCCGCAATGCACTACTGATGATGTCACATATTACATCACTCATGACATGGTCATTGACATCACTGATGACATCACTGATGACATCACTGATAACATCATCCTGTGAGTGTGAGTGTTTCTAAAAAGTTTAGGAATGTTATATATATATATAGATATATTACCTACTGGCGGTCGCCAGTAGGTAGTTATAGTTAGGACCTCGTTTCTATTCAAAAAGCGTTATTTCTTTTCCCAATACCTTTGGCGCCGGTTGACGAATCTTCGCGAAATTTTCAAAACTAGTGGCCCTCTCCGGTCAGCTCCTGTCTTGAAAGTTTCGGGGTGATTCGTCAAGCAGGGGCCTAGAAAAAGGGGGGTCCCAAAACGCGTTTTCCCCATGTAATTTTCCATAGGAAACTTTAGATAAAGCTACAGCCCGAACTGCTGAACGGAATTACACCAAAGTTGGCAAAAAGGTACGTCTTGGTTCAGAAAGATCCCTTTTTGTTAAATGGTGTAAATCTGTTCAGTAGTTCCTGAGAAATTAGAAAAAGAAAAAATATCGATATCTGTGGGCGCGGTGGGTTCGCGAACACTCCCGAGCGCGAGCTTCATTCTCATTGGCTGCCAACACTCCAAATCAGGAACTGTTGGCAGCCATTTTGTGACTCGGTTACCGAGTCAGAATAAATCTGTTAAAAAAAGGATGAAAAACAAGAAAAGGGGGCAGGGTAGGAACACCCTGATCTCCTAGGCCTGCTCTGGGGGTCCCACAAGAACAGGACCCCCAAGGCCCCAATTTCATTTAAAAAAAAAAAATTAAAACAGACGTCGTGCAGGGTGCGGAACTCCGAGCGTGAATTTTTTTTTTTTTTAAAAGCAAGCATTGTGGGGTTATTAAATAAGGGGTGGGGGGCTTGGGGGCTCCCCCAAGCCCCGGGGACCACCACCTCCCCGGGGCACTAAAAATTGAAGTTCGGGGGTCCGTTACGGACCCCCAAGCCCCGGGGACCACCACCTCCCTGGGGCTTAAGAAATTAAGGAAGGGGGGCTGCGTGGCCCCCCCTCCAGGAGCCCATAGTGGCCCTGGGGACTGCCACCCCCAGGACTGGCTCCTGCAATGTCCCCCGGGATATTGCTGTTTGCTATGACAGGGCGGGAGCAGGTCTTCCGCCCTGTCATAGCAAATGCTGCTTTGCTTGATTGAAGCGAGAGCAGGAAAACCTGCTCTTGCTTCAATGAAGCAAAGCAGGATTGCTTTTGGGCAAGGGGAGCTGCATGTCAGCAGCTCCCCTTGCTCAAAATCAAAGCCGGCTCCCGCAGGAGGCGGGGAGCCGGTGGGACCGTGGGGGCATTGGGGCTCCCCCCACGGTCTCCAACTGTGAGGCCATGCCCCGGGGGATGGGGTCCCCAGAGCCAAAAATGGCCTGGGAGGGGGGCCATGCGGCCCCCCCTTTTTAAAAAAATTAAATAAAAAGATTTGGACATGCCCCGGGGATGGGGTCCCCGGGGCGAAATAAATTAATGGAAGTGGATGTTTTTTTTGTTGCAAAGTTTGGAGTCGGTACCCTAGCGCGGCGCTCAGCACGGCCCCCTAGTCTGAACGCGAGGGGTGCGTGACTCCCAGCGCAGCCCCTGGTGTGAACGCGAGTGGTGCGCGGATCCATCAGTCGCACTGGGAGCGTGACTCCAAGCAAAAATAATTAAGATTTTTTTTATATAAACCTAGGTTATATGTTGGGTTATTGAGTGGCTCTAAAAAGAGCCCTTGTTTTCATTGGGAGATTGTTGTAGCTACATGTAAGTGCAGATGCAGAGCTTCTGTAGTGTTTATTTCCTATAGTACCCTCATGCAGGACCTGCGCTTTTGGATAACATACACTGTGGGTCTGGTGGCAGACTGACTCTGTGCACCCCTGCCGAGTATGTTAGCCTCATTTTGCATTAGCTAGCTCACAGTGCCACTAGAATCTCCTTTTATCAGAGAGATTAGTTTTTGGCAACCTCAGAACACAATAAACCCTGATTCCTCAGACTCGTGGAAACAATATACTACTTTTCACCCAGTCACTTGTGCTTGCTCATTTGGTCTCAGAGAGATACACAGAAGAAACAGTAGAGCGTGTTTACAATAAGAATTTATTGTACTGTTGTTCTTCTAGTGTAAAATATATGTGCTGCTACAACTGTTGCACAGTAGCAGAGATATAGGATCAGCAGTACAGTGAATAAAAAGGAATAGTACAGTTCTACCTAGGTGAAAGGTTTAGTCCATAAAAGGCGTCAGCCCTTATAAGGCGTTATGTCCCTATAAGGCATTCTGTACCGATATGAAATATAACACCCACTCCTCCAAATACTCAACAATAATAATACACGATATGAGATACACATTTGTAATGGTGTCAGTGCATAAGATTATCAATGAGTCATTTAAAATGTTTCTAAAAACGTTTAAAAATTCATTTAAAAACAGTTTAAAAAACAAGGAGAGAAATAAAGGTTCTCTTGAAATATGAATTTGTGTTGTAAAGTTCCACGAATCACAGTTCTAAATGAGTTCGATCACACAAGTTGAACTATTGCAAGCGTACTTAGAAGGCCATGCTTTGTTATGGAAAGTGTCAATTTGAAAAAAAAAATTTGAAGAAAAAGTTCAGAATTAGTTCCCAGCACACGGTGAGCTGGATTTAGATTAAACGTTCTGGCGGGGAGACATAACATTATCGCTGCCTGCTACAGCAGGGGACAAACACTGCAGTACCTCGCATAGCACGTCAAGGGTGCATAGACGAAACTCCTCGCTGCCAACAGCTGGTGTGGAAGCAGCCGGTGCTGAATTCGATACCTCAATGCCAATGCTGGAGATGAAATTCAATTCAGTCGTAAAAGGCACCTGCGGTTCCTCAAGGAAGGCATGCGCCAAGATGGGAATACACTGGGGACAGAGCCGTGCATGGGACCACATGGGTTCCAGCCTGGAGTCTAAGTCCGCTGGTGTCTCCATTTCAGGTGTCAGACAGATGTCCAACTCGCATTCTCCTCCGTAGAACAGGCATCGGAAGACAGGTACGATGCAGTCATCAAAGACTGGTCTGAAGGATAGGAACCAAGAAGCACTTAGTTCCCGTAGGCGAGGTGCAACCAGATGCTGTATCATGCGCTCACGGTAATATCTCTCAAGGAGAGCTTTTGCAATCTCGCTGGCAGATGGTCCGTCCATTGTGCAGCAGGTAGACGATAATCAGGATTCCAGCTACAGCTTCAAAATACGGAGTGTATAAAGTTAGGAATTACTCTGAGGATTGTCTGGAAGGTGCTAAGGACACCTGACCCTATGGTCTTAATTAAATAGGTGTACAATACCGCTCGTATCTGACATGGTAAAGATACGTCCCACCATTTCTCCGAAATGTAGGGGGCAATTAGTACATATAAGCGCCTGTATCTCTGTCGAGGTCCTTGCGATTTGAAGTTCGAAGGTTTCTCGAGCGGATGTTAAGTGTACGGTCTGCTGTTAAAGCATGGCTTTCATTCTGCTCAAAGCATCAAACGGTATAAAAGAAACATTCAGTGAAGCCCATAGCGGCGCCTCCCTGACTGTATTTGTCAGAGGAAACAATACTTGCATACAGCAAGTAACCCTGGTGTTCACGGTGACCAGATAGGCAATGCCCGGAAGCATGCCACAGCAACCTTGATCGTTCAGCATCAAGTAACTCCCATTCGAAAGTAACTCAAATGCTGGCGTAATCACGGCAGCTGGAGTCCCATTCATGTGGCAAGATAGATTCGCAATTGAACCATTACAAGCTCCATGCAAAATAATATCTTGGCACATGAGAGAACCGCTTAAAGCGTTCTTGCAGTTAGTACTACTAAGAAACTCTTCCTGATCCCCAATCCGGCATCGAAATCTATATGGTAAATCCCAGGATTTTTTAATGTATTCTCTACCCAATTGTTCATATTTGCCTGCCTGCCTTTGCTCAAGGCAATAGTGAAACTGAAAGGTCGTGACCGGGAGAGTGATTTGGCCATGAAGCAGCCATTCTATTGATGGTAATTCAGCCACTGTGAATGGTAACCCATCCAGTTTTTCAATTTGCAGCATTGTATATTTAGCTCCCCTTTGTGCCATTTCTATCTGTATATCAGTTAGATTGTATTCTGAAAACAGAGATGTACTGTTTATAAAACGCCAAGGCACAAAGCCTGCACGCAAATTATTATTATTATTAAATTAAATTTATAAGGCGCACAGCTACCCGGAGATTTCCCGGTGCCATCGGACACAGTGCGAGGAACAGATAACATCTACTGATTAAATAGCCACGTTTTTAGGCCCTTACGGAAGTTTTTATAACTGATTTCGTGCCGGATCGCCGCGGGTAGCGTATTCCACAATGAGGGGGCCAGATAAGAAAAGGACCGACCACCCATATGTGACAGTTTGTACCTAGGAACTCGAAATTTGGCTTGAGAAGAGGATCGAAGCAGACGAGTCGGAAGATATGAATGGGCTAAGGAGCTCAGATATTGAGGTGCTGTGCCCAGCTTGATCTTATGCATATAACATAAGGCCTTAAATTTAGTGCGATTCTCTATCCTAAGCCAGTGGAGGTCACGGAGGGAACCTGAGATGGAGGACTTTTTGGGCACATGACAGAGCAGTCTAGCCGCCGAGTTCTGAACAACTTGCAGTTTTCGAACTACCTCCTTATTTGCTCCTAGGTACAGGACGTTGCCATAGTCCAGCCTGGACATAATCAAGGCCTGAATCACAGTTCTTTGTGTGGGACCAGGCAACATCCAGAGTACTTTGCGGAGCCATTTTAGGATGGTGAAGCAAGTTGAGGCGACCATGACTGCTTGCTGCCTCTTAGATAACTGATCATCGATGACTACGCCTAGATTGCGTGCTGTTTGCACTGGTTGAGGCAATTCACCCATTTGGGGAGGCCAGTGACGGGGGCCCCAGAGATCTTTATTTTTCCCTAGGATCAGAACCTCAGTCTTTCCACCGTTTAACTTTAGCCAATCAGTGTGCATCCAGCTAGCTATCTTCTGCAGCCCTACCTGGAGAGATGACACCATAGATGCCTCGTTGGTGGACAAGGAGAAGATTAGCTGGGTGTCATCCGCATAAGAAAAGATAGACAGCCCAGCTTCTTCCGCAATTGTAGCTAGCGGGCTAACATAGAGATTGAATAGCACTGGGCTAAAGATCGAGCCCTGTGGTACCCCATACGGAGACGCATGGGTCTTAAAGCTAGAAGTTGGGGAAAAGACCTGAAAAGTCCAATCGGTTAGAAAAATTTTAATCCATTTAAGCGCTGAGCCTACTAAGCCCGGAGATTGGAGTACTTTTAATAGAGCAGTGTGAGACACAGTGTCAAAAGTGGCACTTAGATCAAGCAAAATAAGTGCCACCGTTCCACCCATGTCAAGATGTTGGCGCAGTGCTTCAGTGACTCCCAGGAGCCTGGTCTCTGTGGAGTACCCAGCTCTAAAACCCGATTGTGACGCATGCAAGATTTGATGAGATTCCACAAACTGCGTAAGTTGTTGATTAACGTGTTTTTCCAAAATTTTCGAAAAAGCGGGGAGCAATGAGTTCGGGCGAAAATTCGAGGGTTCAGCCGGATCGGCATTGGGTTTTTTCAGAAGGGGAAGCACCATAGCGTGTTTCCACGCGGCTGGTAAGAATGCTTCCCTCAATGATGCATTGAGTAACTCCATAATAAGTTTCAATGACGTAGGTTCTAGTTTTTGGAGAATGGGAATCAGGAGTGGATCAATTGGTGAACCCGATTTAAGGCTATTTAAAATGTGATTAAATGACAAAATATCCAGTGGCAGCCAGTTTTTTATTGTATTGGTTGGTTCCGAGTCAGGAGTCCCTTGTGGAGTGGCACAACCTAATGTGGGGGGAGTGCTCTTTATTTGCTGCTCCAATTTAGTTGTTTCTGGATTTAGTTCTGAGTAGATCTTCTTTACTTTGTCAATGAAGAACATTGCGACGTCCTCACATTGTGCTTCATCGAGCACAGGAGGTGTTGGTTGGCAAGTTGCTCCTGAGAGCTCCTTTACTATTTTGAACAAAACTTTGGAATTATTATGTGCCAATGTAATAGTATTATTAACATGTTCTGCACGAGCCGCTTTGCATAGGGAATGATAGTCCCTCTTGGCAAGTTTATAACTATGCTTTGATTCAGGCGCATAATCCTTCCTCCAACGTCTTTCCAAGGCTTTACATTTAATCTTTTCAACTTTTAGCTTTTCTGAGTACCAGGGGGCCGGGGGACGATGGTTATTCATTTTCTTGATAGACGTTGCAAGGCATGTATTAACAGATGTCATGATCCAAGTATGGATGGTATCCGAATCTGCTGTCTTAATGGAGGAAATAGCCGGAATGTTGTTCGCAAGATGTTGGTTGAAAGAGTCTAAATCTCGATTCTTCCAATTTCTGCACTTAGATTTGGTAGAAGAGGTGAGTGAATTATTCCGCCGCAGATCAATCCCCATCTTATAGCCGACCAGAAAATGGTCCGACCAAAGTATAGGAAGGGCTGCCTGGCATGATACGTTAGGTAAATTCTAGAAAATAGGATCTAGCAAATGACCAGCCCTATGGGTGGGACATGTGTTGCAGAGTGACACATTCATAGCTTCTAGATCGGCTATCAAGGTATTATTAATATTACGTATGGGATCGTTAAAGTGAATGTTTAAGTCGCCCGCGATGGTAAAATTGGCAGCGTGTAGTAAAAAGGGGCAATCAGTTCCAGAAACCTCGCCACCCATGGCCCCGCAGGACCTGGTGGACGGTACACTAAGATCCCTGACAACGTGAATTGAGGTGAAAGAAGAAGCCTAAAGGAGCTAGCTTCACAACCTTCAAAGGGTAAATTCTCCCATTTACACGAAAAATCTTTTTTTTAAATTACTGCAATGCCACCACCGGTTTTATCCTCACGATCCTTTCTAAAGAACGTGTAGGTGGGAGGTAGGGCAACAGCAACATTGGGCCCGGAGCTTTCATGTAACCAAGTTTCCGTAAGGAAAATTGCGTCTGGTTGTGTGTTCTGTAAGAGGTCATGAATATCCTCTTTATGCTTAGAAAGGGATCTACAATTTATGTTAAAAAAGGTAAATTCTTTTACATGAACTTCTTTATTCTTACCCACAGTGGACGGTTGTTTAATAGAACTCGTGGGGGTATTAGGCCTATGTAGCTTATTAAGTAAAGTGGTTCAAGTGAAGCCACAGCAGGGACAAGGCACAGGAGAGTTACCTGGTTTAAAAGAGATACAATTTCCTTGAGATTTAAGCCGTAATCCATGTAGCACCTTAGAGGAGTATTTCTTTATATCCTTTATAGAAGGAGCAGGAGTTGTGGCCCCTGGCCCCGGTCGGGCGCGGACGGGCGCAGACGGGCCTGCCTTTGGCGCGCCTTTGGCACACGGCCGGCGCGCCCGCTGCACGCGTCCGCTGCGCGAAGTGAGAGGCATCGGTTTATATCCGGTGCAGCAGCTGGTCTGCTGCCGTCCAATCACCGCCTCCCCCCGCCTCCTACCTGGAAATTCAAAGTCCGCGGCTCCCTCCACAACAAACGGGAAAACCCGCGGTGGACCGTGGAGCTAAGCGGCAAGTAATGCAGTGCAGGTAAGGACAGTGCCCAATGAAGTAATTCAAATTAGTGATTAAAACAATTTAAAAACGAACAGAAGCGAGTAGCAGCTAGCGCAAATGTCAACCTTCAATCGCACGTCCGCTGCGTGAAGTGAGAGGCATCGGTTTATATCCGGTGCAGTAACTGGTCTGCTGCCGTCCAATCAACGCCTCCCCCCGCCTCCTACCCGGAA
The DNA here is from genome assembly GCA_963921515.1 of Calotriton arnoldi. Taxonomy (NCBI): domain Eukaryota; kingdom Metazoa; phylum Chordata; class Amphibia; order Caudata; family Salamandridae; genus Calotriton; species Calotriton arnoldi. The sequence continues at coordinate 73,063 of CAWUFW010019677.1, forward strand.
ATTCAAAGTCCGCGGCTCCCTCCACAACAAACGGGAAAACCCGCGGTGGACCGGGGAGCTAAGCGGCAAGTAATGCAGTGCAGGTAAGGACTGTGCCCAATGAAGTAATTGAAATTAGTGATTAAAACAATTTAAAAACGAACAGAAGCGAGTAGCAGCTAGCGCAAATGTCAACCTTCGATCGCGCGTCAGCTGCGCGAAGTGAGAGGCATCGGTTCATATCCGGTGCAGCAGCTGATCTGCTGCCGTCCAATCACCGCCTCCCCCCGCCTCCTACCCGGAAATTCGAAGTCCGCGGCTCCCTCCACAACAAACGGAAAAACCCGCGGTGGACCGGAGAGCTAAGCGGCAAGTAATGCAGTGCAGGTAAGGACAGTGCCCAATGAAGTAATTCAAATTAGTGATTAAAACAATTTAAAAATGAACAGAAGCGAGTAGCAGCTAGCGCAAATATCACCCCTTCAATCGCGCGTCCGCGATGGACTACCGAACACAATTGGCATTTACTTCAGCTGCATGATGATGATACACGGTGATGCACAGAAAAGCCTAAGGAGAGCACCAGTAGCAGCGCATAATTAAGTAAAATACTGAGTGCTGCTACCCGCAACTCTTATGAGAAGCCCGTGTGCCGTGCAATTAAAAGTTGGTGCGTGAAATACCAAAGCTGGTTGTCTCAAAACTCATGATGCACCTTAACTCCACTGGCACACATATACCTGCCCATTTATTTCACTCTTGCCTATCCTGCTTTCTCCCTTTGTGATGTTGTTCTCATTTTTCTCTTTCTCTATCTTTACCCCTTTTATCCCTCTTTTGCAAACTTGAAACAACAGATGCGGAAAATTAAGTGCTGGTCCCCAAAAATAAGTGCTACTGCCCCACACTGGCAACCACTGGCTCAATTTAAGCACTGACTGGCAGAAGGTTATTAACCCCTTAACTGCTGGGCCTTTTCCCCCCCCAGTGCTGAGCCCTTTTTTGGCTATTTGTAGTAGTTTGCGATTAGGCCTCTGTAACTTTTTGACCACATAAGGTATCCACGCCAAATTTGCGTCCTTTTCTTCCAACATCATGGGGATTCTAAAGGTAGCCAGGGTTTGTGGATTCCCCTGGAGGGTCCCAGATTTTAGCCAAAATACAGCTAAATTTTGGTTTTTTGGGGAAAAATGGGAAAAAGTCCCGCATATGAAAGCGTCTGGGTTTTCCCTGCAAATGGTATCAAAAAGGGTTTGTGGGGCTGAAATCTCCATTTTCCCAGATTTTAGGGAATGACAGACTTTTGTCAGAAAACCAAAAAATTGTACACAGTTTTGGCATTTTTCTGGGACATAGCCTATTTTTGCTATTTTTTGTGCTTTCAACCTCCTTCCAGTTAATGGTAGAAATGGGTATGAAAGCAATAATGGATCCTGGAAATCGATACATTTTAGAAAAGTAGACAAAATGCTGAATTCAGCAAGGGGTCATTTGTGTAAATCCATTAAAGGTTTCTTTATAGAAACTAACAGTTAAATATAGGAAAAATTGAAAATTAGTTGAAAAAAACAGCCTTTTGTGTCAACGTTTTCACCTGTAACTTCTTCTAATTATGACTGCTCTTTGAAAGCAATATACCGTTACATCCACTGGACCTTACTGGTTGTGGGGATATATAGGACTTGTAGGTTCACCAAGAACCCGACGAACCCAGAGCCAAAAACTGAGCAGCGTCTTGCAATGGTTTTTTATTATGTACCGGGTATATAGCAATTATTCTGGGAAAATGTATACATGGAATATTCGGTATGAAAGACTCCTATGTATTTCTGAAATGGGAACACAATATAGAGTTTAGAAACAGTAGATCTTTGCACATTTCTGAAATTGGTAATACTCATACTAGCATGAGAATTATAGGTCATTTTTCAAAATAACTTCTTTTTTACACATTGTCTTTCATTTGGAAGGCAGAAATGCATCGAAAGTCAATAGGTAATAACAGTTGCTTTACAAATATGAATTACCGTAAGTGTCCCGATAAAAATGGTACCTCACTTGTGTGGGTAGGCATAGTGCCCACGACAGGAAACGGCTCAAAACGCAACGTGAACACACCACATTTTCACAATGAAAAATTACCCTTTTTTGCAAAGTGCCTAGCTGTAGTTTTTGAACCCTTGCTCTGCCGGCACCCAGGGAAACCTAGCAAACCTATACATTTTTGAAAACTAGACACCCAGGGAAATCCAGGATGGGGTGACTTGACTGGCTTTCACCAGGTTCTGTTACCCAGAATCCCTTGCAAACCTAAAAAATTGTCAAAAAAACCACATTTTCCTCACATTTCTGTGGTGGAAAGTTCTGGAATCTGCATGGATCCACAAATTTCCACCCACCCCGCGTTCCCCAAAGTCTTCCGAGTAAAATGGTACCTCACTTGTGTGGGTAGGCCTAGTGCCCACGACAGGAAATGGCACAAAACGCAACGTGGACACACCCCAATTTCACAGTGAAAAATGACCCTTTTTGGCAAAGTGCCTAGCTGTAGTTTTTGAACCCTAGCTCTGCCGGCATCTAGGGAAACCTAGCAAACCTATACGTTTTTGAAAACTAAACACCCAGGGGAATTCAGGATGGGGTGACTTGACTGGCTCCCACCAGGTTCTGTTACCCAAAATCCCTTGCAAACCTAAAAAATTGTCAAAAAAACCACATTTTCCTCACATTTCTGTGGTGGAAAGGTCTGGAATCTGCGTGGATACACAAATTTCAACCCACCCTGCGTTCCCCAAAGTCTTCCGAGAAAAATGGCACCTCACTTGTGTGGGTAGGCCTAGAGCCTGCGACAGGAAATGGCGCAAAACGCAACGTGGACACACCCCAATTTCACAGTGAAAAATGACCCTTTTTTGGCAAAGTGCCTAGCTGTAGTTTTTGAATCCTAGCTCTGCCTGCATCTAGGGAAACCTAGCAAACCTATACATTTTTAAAAACTAGACACCCAGGGGAATCCAGGATGGGGTGACTTTACTGCCTCTCACTAGGTTCTGTTACCCAGAATCCCTTGCAAACCTAAAAAATTGTCAAAAAAAACACATTTTCCTCACATTTCTGTGGTGGAAAGGTCTGTAATCTGCGCGGATCCACAAATTTCTACCCACCCCACGTTCCCCAAAGTCTTCTGAGAAAAATGGTACCTCACTTGTGTGGGTAGGCCTAGTGCCCGTGACAGGAAACGGTGCAAAACGCAACGTGGACACACCACAATTTCACAGTGAAAAACGACCCTTTTTTGGCAAAGTGCCTAGCTGTAGTTTTTGAACCCTAGTTCTGCCGGCACCTAGGGAAACCTAGCAAACCTATACATTTTTGAAAACTAGACACCCAGGGGACTCCAGGATGGGGTGACTTGGCTGGCTCTCACCAGGTTATGCTACCCAGAATCCCTTGCAAACCTAAAAAATTGTCCAAAAAAAACACATTTTCCTCACATTTCTGTGGTGGAAAGTTCTGGAATCTGCATGGATCCACAAATTTCCACCCACCCCGCGTTCCCCAAAGTCTTCCGATAAAAATGGTACCTCACTTGTGTGGGAGGCCTAAGTACCCGCGACAGGAAATGGCCCAAAACGCAACGTGGACACACCACATTTTCACAGTGAAAACGGACCCTTTTTCAACAAAGTGCCTAGCTGTAGATTTTGAACCATAGCTCTGCCGGCACCTAGGGAAACCTAGGAAACCTATACATTTTTGAAAACTAGACACCCAGGGGACTCCAGGATGGGGTGACTTGGCTGGCTCTCACCAGGTTATGCTACCCAGAATCCCTTGCAAACCTAAAATATTGTTAAAAAAACACATTTTCCTCACATTTCTGTGGTGGAAAGTTCTGGAATCTGCGTGGATCCACAAAATTCCACCCACCCCGCGTTCCCCAAAGTCTTCCGATAAAAATGGTACCTCACTTGTGTGGGAGGCCTAAGTACCCGCGACAGGCTAGGGCCCAAAACATATTGAGGTGACATTAAAATTGCCTATCACAAAACAACCTGGTTTTGCAAGGGGGTCAACTCGTAGTTTTTGGCCCCGTGCTCTGCGGTCAGCTAGGGAAACCTATCAAACCCACACATTTCTGAAAACTAGACACCCGGGGGATTCCAGGATGGGGTGACTTGCGCTGGATCCCCCAACGTTTTCCTTACCCAGAATCCCCTGCAAACCTCGAATTTAGCTGGAAAAAATCACTTTTTCCACACATTTTTGTGTGGGAAAGTTGTGGCATCTGCATGGGCAGACACGCATTTCCTACCACCCAGCATTCCCCAAGGTCTCCCGATAAAAATGGTACCTCACTCGTGTGGGAGGCCCAAGTACCTGCGACAGGCTAGGGCCCAAAACGCATTGAGGTGACATTAACATTGCCTATCACAAAACAACCTGGTTTTAGCAAGGGGGATCACCTCGTAGATTTTGGCCCCGTGCTCTGTCGGCCAGCTAGGGAAACCTATCAAACCTACACATTTCTGAAAACTAGACACCCGGGGGTTTCAGGGAGGTATGGCTTAGCGTGGATCCCCCAACGTTTTCTTACCCAGAATCCCCTGCAAACCTCAAATTTAGCTGAAAAAATCACTTTTTCCACACATTTTTGTGGTGGAAAGTTGTGGAATCTGCCAGGCATACACGCATTTCCTACCCACCCAGCGTTCCCCAAGGTCTCCCGATAAAAATGGTACCTCACTCGTGTGGGAGGCCCAAGTACCCGCGACAGGCTAGGGCCCAAAACGTATTGAGGTGACATTAAAATTGCCTTTCACAAAACAACCTGGTTTTGCAAGGGGGGTCACCTCGGTTTTTGGCCCCGTGCACGGCGGCCAGCTAGGGAAACCTATCAAACCCACACATTTATGAAAACTAGACACCCGGGGGGTTCCAGGGAGGTATGACTTGCGTGGATCCCCCAACGTTTTCCTTTCCCAGAATCCCCTGCAAACCTCGAATTTAGCTGAAAAAAATCACTTTTCCCACACATTTTTGTCTGGGAAAGTTGTGGCATCGCTGGGCAGACACGCATTTCCTACCACCCAGTGTTCCCCAAGGTCTCCTTATAAAAATGGTACCTCACTCGTGTGGGAGGCCCAAGTACCTGCGACAGGCTAGGGCCCAAAACGTATTGAGGTGACATTAAAATTGCCTATCACAAAACAACCTGGTTTTGCAAGGGGGGTCACCTCGGTTTTTGGCCCCGTGCTCGGCGGCCAGCTAGGGAAACCTACCAAACCTACACATTTCTGAAAACTAGACACCCGGGGGTTTCAGGGAGGTATGGCTTGCGTGGATCCCCCAACGTTTTCTTACCCAGAATCCCCTGCAAACCTCAAATTTAGCTGAAAAAATCACTTTTTCCACACATTTTTGTGTGGGAAAGTTGTGGCATCGCCGGGCAGACACGCATTTCCTACCACCCAGCGTTCCCCAAGGTCTCCCAATAAAAATGGTACCTCACTCGTGTGGGAGGCCCAAGTACCCGCGACAGGCTAGGGCCCAAAACGTATTGAGGTGACATTAAAATTGCCTATCACAAAACAACCTGGTTTTGCAAGGGGGTCACCTCGGTTTTTGGCCCCGTGCTCGGCGGCCAGCTAGGGAAACCTATCAAACCTACACATTTCTGAAAACTAGACACCCGGGGGGTTTCAGGGAGGTATGGCTTGCATGGATCCCCCAACGTTTTCTTACCCAGAATCCCCTGCAAACCTCAAATGTAGCTGAAAAAATCACTTTTTCCACACATTTTTGTGTGGGAAAGTTGTGGCATCGCCGGGCAGACATGCATTTCCTACCACCCAGTGTTCCCCAAGGTCTCCCGATAAAAATGGTGCCTCACTCGTGTGGGAGGCCCAAGTACCCGCGACAGGCAAGGGCCAAAAACGTATTGAGGCAACATCAACATTCCGGTCCAGGGAAGACATGGCTTGGCAGTTCGGGCTGGACTGTTCCCATGAGGCACAGGGTCAGACTGATTTGCATATGGCCATGTCTGAACTGGGGTGGTGGAGTGAGCTAAAGAATGATGATGGATTAAACCCAGATCAGTTGACTGGGGGTGAGTGTTTGATTTGCTCAAACGCTCCGTCCATCATCCCCTTTGGTATCGCTTTGTTCACCCTAAGTTGGCAGGGTATGCCCAGACGTGGGTCCCTTGCTCACTTTGCCACTGGATTCAAGCTAGCCTGGCTGATGACGGCTGAATAGCCAGAAACCGGTCCCAGGATGCTTGTTTCCGGTCCAGGGAAGACATGGCTTGGCAGTTCGGGCTGGACTGTTCCCATGAGGCACAGGGTCAGACTGATTTGCATATGGCCATGTCTGAACTGGGGTGGTGGAGTGAGCTAAAGAATGATGATGGATTAAACCCAGATCAGTTGACTGGGGGTGAGTGTTTGATTTGCTCAAACGCTCCGTCCATCATCCCCTTTGGTATCGCTATGTTTCTAAAAGTGGCATTTTCAAAATTGTAACTTAAAATCTGACTTTACCATTAAAGAGGATTTTTAATTATATAATTCTGTTAGAAATGAGGTCTCTGATTGGCAGAGGTAGGCACCCTTGTCCAATCAGGGACCACCACTCTATTCAGGGTAAGTTCCCAATCCCCCTAGGGAATCGTGTACCCACCCTCTGGTAGCTTGGCGCAGAGCAGACAGGCTTAACTTCAAGAGGCTATTGGGAAAGTATTTGTGTACACCCACAGAGCAAGTCACAGAGGACACCACAACAAATAGACTCCACCGAGTGGTAGAAAAATATGGGCGATTTATATGCACGTAAAATAAGGCAATACAACAAAGCTCTTCTTAATAAGAATCAGGATATGAGTTCATTTACGAGGTTATAGGCAGACAGTGCTGAATGGATTGGGCTCCCTTCAGGAGCATTACGGTGATTTTAGAATCCTCTACACTTTCCGCAAGTGAGACTGAGTCTGCTGGGGCAATATTGTAGCTGTAATTAGGTGGGGGTGCCTTCAGGCAGTGAGACGCAATGCACCACAACCCGGGAGACTGGTCGTGTCCAAGATGGCAACGAATCACACCACTGCGGCTGAGGGTCTGTGGAAGTCAGCCTGGCGGTTAGGGAATCTGGAAAACTTCTGAGAAAGACACTCATGGAACTGGTGTTACCGTGGCCGTCCTCGCACACAGGCAGTGGGGGAGAGGCAATCAGCTGGCAAATTGGTGCTGGTAGGAGCCCAAGTCCTCTGGGCCCCGCCAGTGTTGCGCGGGACGTCCATGGCCCAAGTACTCCGTTGCAGTGTAATCCTGACAACCGCGTGAAGGGAGACACCCCGTTCCCGGTTGGCAATTGATGCAGTCACAGGGCAAGGGCACGGTCTTGAGGTGATTCACAGCGCACTAGGCCCCTGGCACCTGGACAGCATGAAAGCTGACGTCACAGTCAGGACCAGCGAGGCTGGTGGGGCTTTGAAGCCCGGTAGGGTGAACGGGGCAGTTGACAAGCCCCCAAGCGTCACTCTGGAGGCAGTTCTTGGTGCCTTGGTTGCAGGGCAGAGGTCAGCAGGCAGGAGGGCGGCTCAACAAAGCAGGACAGCAGTTCCTGGGACCAGTCAGACACAGCATAAAGGCAATCCTTCCCATGCAGCATCCTTTACTCCAGCTTCGTGCAGGTCCACTAGTGTCACACAGATGTGGGGCCAGGGCTCTATTTTATACCCTGATGCTCAGTTACTAGAAGGGGGCAGAAACTTCTAGAGAGGTCTTTGAATTTTTGGGGGTTTCCTGTCTCACCTGACCTGGTTCATGGCTGTCTGCACTGACAAAGCAGAGCCGTTAACCCTATTGTGGGGTGGCCGGATCAGCCTATTCAGATGTAAGTGCGAATCACTACTCCATCCTCTCAGCCCAAGAAGGCCATCAGTATGTAGATGTGGCAGCCCTTCCTGTGTTTGGGGGAGTCTAGGGAGTATGCAAGTGTGGGGCTTCTACCCTGGGCCATATGTGGATTGGGGCAGGCAGCAGGTACACAGAGTTTAGGTGTTGTGTAGTTCCGTAGGACCCCCAGGACCTGCGCGTTTTGGATGACATAAACTGAGGGCTTGGTGTGAAGACAGACTCTGGACACCCCCACAGAATGAGTGAGCCGTTAGACCTGCTAGCTCTACAGTGCCACTACCACCCCCTGTACTATACAGTGTGGTAGGTAGTTTCTGGCAACCACTGAACATGACAACCCTGATTCCTCAGATATCGTGGAAACAATACAGTATCTTTCGCTCAGTCACTCGTGCTTGCTTTTCTCAGAATACATAGAATGACGTTTGGTATGGTTTCAATAATTATTTATTGGTCAAGCGTCAGTCTAGTATGAAACATATTAGCTGCAACAATCAAAAGACAGGAGCAGACAAATGTAATGGCTAGTACCAATATTGTAAAAGTAAATACATTTCTACCATAGTGCTAATAAGATAAATAAAAGCATATTACATAAAACAATAGCGTTGGCGTACTCCTACGATGCGTAGCCTACCTAACCACACCTAGACTAGAGTTGTAGGTGAAGCATGTATGTGTAAGTGCTAGGATATGTTCTAATGGAAGCTGATGTAGCCTAATGGAGCCAAGAATTCCCCGGAGAAGTGCTAACCCTCACCTGATGGTTCTGAATGAAGGAATCCGTCTCTGCGTCAAGGATGGCACAACGCAAGGGATGTCGAATTTCTGCTTTTCGAAGGCTCAGCCTGCAAAGTCTTGGTCCAGCCTGGAAGGAATTTCTCCTCTGTCTTGGTAAGGGGGAGTGAGGGTCTTTTATACTAAAGTGGTCACTCCGGGGATTTTCTAGAATAGATATGTTTTGAAAACATTTTCTAATCCCCTGCTAATCCTTTTCTAAACAAACATGAGCATATGCAGCTGGATGTTGGCCATGAATGAAAAAAAAGTGGTGACCCTTGTACAGAATAAATCTACCATGCCTGGGGACATGTTTTGTGTACGTCAGGGACAGGGATTAAGATATGGTACCAAGAGCCTGTTGTCGGAGAGACAGAAGGAAGCTACTGGGTAAAAGGTCACCAATGTAAGACCGTTATGTCGAGTGGATGGGACACAATGTATGCAATCAGTATATACATGATGGAACTAACCTAAGGGACATGACATAGGGAAGGACAGAGACATGTCCACTTTCCAAAGGTGGCATTTCTGCAACAGTAAGGGTAAAACCCAATACACCAACAGGGGGATTTCTCATGACCATTCCACCCATACCAAACATGATATATCTACTCCTTCCTATGCAGGAGTTATCACTTAAAAGGGATATAAGGGAATTCCTAATGCTGGCCTACGGAGGGGTAGCCTCACTGCAATGGCAGAGGCTTGAAGCAGGTTTGCCAATGTCACCATGTTTTAGGGGCGAGTGCCTGCACCTTAGCACCGGTTAGCAGTGGTAAGGTGACCAGAGTACTAAGTCCAGCAAAAGGTATAGTCTAAAGTGGGAGGCGAGAGGGCAAAACTTAGGGGAGATCACCCAAAGGCTGACAGGTCTAACAAATTTCACAGACACAAAACATGAAAAGTCTAACTGTTCCCAATCAAACGTTAGCATTTATTAAACGTGATAAGGCACCCCAATGTTATTCTTTAGAAGAGGTATGCCTCACATTAGTGATAAATGAATTTATGAGTTTTTCACTACCAGGACATGTAAAATGTAAAAGTACATGTCCAACCTTGCAATTATAATGAACCCTTCCCTATGGGCTACCTAGGGCCTAATTTAGGGGTGACTTATATGCAATAAAAGGGGAGTTTAAGGGTAGCCAGGGGTTATAAAACTGACTTCAAGCTGCAATGGAAGGCCTGGGGCATGTTTTAAGGGGCTACTTAACTGAGTAGCACATTAAGAGCTGGCACACTAAGAGTTGCAGGTCCTTGTTGCTCGAATGTGGATTTACCATAACAAAGAAAAGACAAGAGGCATTTGGCAAAACAGGAACAGTTGATTTAAATTAAATGCAGAAGGCGAGAGAGCCGCAGCAGAGTAGGGGTCTGAAGATTGTCTCAAAGTACATTGGTGTAGGCCGTTATTTTATACATTTCACAACGTGTCATAAAGCAATTTGTACATTCTTTTAGAACAGTAATCCCGGGACTAGTCACCGGGATGTATATTCGTTCACCTGATGAGGAGTGCAGGTGGGTCTCGACCTTGTGACCTTGCGTGGACACAATGCGGGCCAGTGAGTAATGTGTCCAGATGGCATGGGGAGCACATGATCAATGTGTGCAGTGTGCGTGTGGTGTTCTGATTGGCTGAGTGTTCCTAACTACATGTGGCATCTAACTTTATGGTGTGTTGGGAATGCGCATCCCTCTGGCCAAACGTGTTTTATTGGGGCCAATCTTCTCAGACCATTGTGGTGTTGCTGCCTATCTGGCTGACTGATCTTGCCGCTACCTTCCAGATCCCTTTCAGTCATTGTACAACAGTGAGGGGCTGAGGTGGAGATTAACAAGGCGACTGGACTTGCTGCTGCCTACGGAGCCGGCGGGAGCTTGTTGCCGGCTGCGAGATTGTGGGGCCGCCTTTGATCAAGCCGCGGGCGGGGAGCTGTTACGCCGCGGAGGACGTAGGAGAATTCGCCTGGTCATACGCTCCCCTTCCCGTGGCGGATAAAGCCGCGCTGGTGCAGGGTGCAAGATTCAGACTTGCGGCTTTCGCCTTTGAGGAGTGAGAGTGCCTTCGCAGCTTCTGCCGGCGGGCGGAGCTGCTGATGCGGCGCGGTCCGCTTGAGGCTTGAGAGCGCCCTCCTGTTACCACTGCATTTCGACTGAGCCCGGGGAGCTGGAATTGGTGGAGGAACCGCCTTCGATCTCTGTTTGCGCCAGGAGGCGCTCAATACAGCATGGACCATGGAGATGGTTGAGCTGGGCTCCCCACTAATGTCAACACACCATTGCCGCTGAACCACAATGGGGTAGAAAAATCCTTCAGCAACTGAGGAGGTAACTGTGACTTCTCTAGGTACCTTTTTGGCCAGAGCAACTTCGGTCTTAGAGAAATAAATTGCCCTTACAGAAAGGAGCCTCTTGTTGGGTTTAGGGGCGGGCCAATTATTAACCATACCTACTCAACCTACGCAGGGGGATGCACCCCTCACAGCTGGGGCAGCCCCTATAGAACCGCACGTGGTTATTGGATTACCTACTAGATCACCTACAGAACACACAGAGTTTGTTACCACACATAGCGGGAAACTGACAGCCCCTACCTCTGTTGATGGGAAACGAAAAAGAGGCAACGTGACATTACCCACTAAATGCTGAGCGAAAAAGATCAGAATGGTCGCCACGCCTGTGAACTCATCCTATCCGAATGGCCAGCAACCCACAGACTTCGCCTCTCCTCCGAACTGGGCTGCACTGTTGGACAACTTTAAACAACTCTTGCAACCTACATAGAATGCATTTTACAAGGTTTATCCCAGTCTCAAATAGCTAATGAAGCGGGGTTAGATCCAGGGGTTATTCCAGCCACTTCTAGTTCCTGCCCAATCTCTTGGCTACTTCTGATGCTCGAACAACCTCCAACAACACTAACTTTGAAATCAATAATATGAGTTCCAAATGTAATAATAGTAATAATACTACCCAAGGCTGTGTGCAAGCTATATCTATGGGTTACCTTGGTGTAGTCAATGAGTTGTCATCTAGCAGGGCTAACCATGCAAGTCTCGACCCCAGGTGCTGCCCACCACAGGTGTCTACAAAAGACTTAAGGAATAAAGGACAATCACAATATATATCAAGTACACAGGGTAAGGCAATCCGATCATCTAGGCAGGTACAAAATAGCCTAAACCAACAACATATGAATCTTCTTCCTGCTGCATGCCCTTTTGTTGTAGTTTTGGTAAACGTACCTTTATTGCGCCCACATTTAATTGAATCTTCAATCCAATTGATGGACAAGGCTCGACATTAGCTGAACCAAAACTCAGAAAAAGGACACCTGATTCAAAATCACTTGATAATGGCTAGAAGAACACAGTGGATAGGGACTTATATAAAATCAATTAATAATGACTGTGTAATTTTGTATTTTGATAATGAACGTTTGGTTAGAGTTTTATTAGAAAGTCTGCCGGCTGCCCCTTTTCTTGATTCCCAGATTTATTCAGTTCCTCTTGGCTTCTTTTATAGGCCCACAACAGCATGCGCCAATCAGGGATACTATCCCGGGAGACCTGGCCCTAAGCATGCAAAGGTGGCTCCCGCCCGCTTCCCTTATCTAACAGGTACTCAACGTTATAAGATATGGAGGCTTATGATTGACTGTCCTCTGAACAAATGGCTTCTGGTCTGGTATCTGTAGAACGGGCTTGCTTGGCTAGTTCTGATTTAACAAATAGCATCCCCTCAATACGAACTAATAATATTTCACCTACCTCCCGGCACCGACAGTGCAGAACTAGCCAAGCAAACCCGTTCTACAGATACCAGACCAGAAGCCATTTGTTCAGAGGACAGTCAATCATAAGCCTCCATATCTTATAACGTTGAGTACCTGTTAGATAAGGGAAGCGGGCGGGAGCCACCTTTGCATGCTTAGGGCCAGGTCTCCCGGGATAGTATCCCTGATTGGCGCATGCTGTTGTGGGCCTATAAAAGAAGCCAAGAGGAACTGCATAAATCTGGGAATCAAGAGAAGGGGCAGCCGGCAGACTTTCTAATAAAACTCTAACCAAACGTTCATTATCAAAATACAAAATTACACAGTCATTATTAATTGATTTTATATAAGTCCCTATCCACTGTGTTCTTCTAGCCATTATCAAGTGATTTTGAATCAGGTGTCCTTTTTCTGAGTTTTGGTTCAGCTAATGTCGAGCCTTGTCCATCAATTGGATTGAAGATTCAATTAAATGTGGGCGCAATAAAGGTACGTTTACCAAAACTACAACAAAAGGGCATGCAGCAGGAAGAAGATTCATATGTTGTTGGTTTAGGCTATTTTGTACCTGCCTAGATGATCGGATTGCCTTACCCTGTGTACTTGATATATATTGTGATTGTCCTTTATTCCTTAAGTCTTTTGTAGACACCTGTGGTGCGGCAGCACCTGGGGTCGAGACTTGCATGGTTAGCCCTGCTAGATGACAACTCATTGACTACACCAAGGTAACCCATAGATATAGCTTGCACACAGCCTTGGGTAGTATTATTACTATTATTACATTTGGAACTCATATTATTGATTTCAAAGTTAGTGTTGTTGGAGGTTGTTCGAGCATCAGAAGTAGCCAAGAGATTGGGCAGGAACTAGAAGTGGCTGGAATAACCCCTGGATCTAACCCCGCTTCATTAGCTATTTGAGACTGGGATAAACCTTGTAAAATGCATTCTATGTAGGTTGCAAGAGTTGTTTAAAGTTGTCCAACAGTGCAGCCCAGTTCGGAGGAGAGGCGAAGTCTGTGGGTTGCTGGCCATTTGGATAGGATGAGTTCACAGGCGTGGCGACCATTCTGATCTTTTTCGCTCAGCATTTAGTGGGTAATGTCACGTTGCCTCTTTTTCGTTTCCCATCAACAAAGGTAGGGGCTGTCAGTTTCCCGCTATGTGTGGTAACAAACTCTGTGTGTTCTGTAGGTGATCTAGTAGGTAATCCAATAACCACGTGCGGTTCTATAGGGGCTGCCCCAGCTGTGAGGGGTGCATCCCCCTGCGTAGGTTGAGTAGGTATGGTTAATAATTGGCCCGCCCCTAAACCCAACAAGAGGCTCCTTTCTGTAAGGGCAATTTATTTCTCTAAGACCGAAGTTGCTCTGGCCAAAAAGGTACCTAGAGAAGTCACAGTTACCTCCTCAGTTGCTGAAGGATTTTTCTACCCCATTGTGGTTCAGCGGCAATGGTGTGTTGACATTAGTGGGGAGCCCAGCTCAACCTTCTCCATGGTCCATGCTGTATTGAGCGCCTCCTGGCGCAAACAGAGATCGAAGGCGGTTCCTCCACCAATTCCAGCTCCCCGGGCTCAGTCGAAATGCAGTGGTAACAGGAGGGCGCTCTCAAGCCTCAAGCGGACCGTGCCGCATCAGCAGCTCCGCCCGCCGGCAGAAGCTGCGAAGGCACTCTCACTCCTCAAAGGCGAAAGCCGCAAGTCCGAATCTTGCACCCTGCACCAGCGCGGCTTTATCCGCCACGGGAAGGGGAGCGTATGACCAAGCGAATTCTCCTACGTCCTCCGCGGCGTAACAGCTCCCCGCCCGCGGCTTGATCAAAGGCGGCCCCACAATCTCGCAGCTGGCAACAAGCTCCCGCCGGCTCCGTAGGCAGCAGCGAGTCCAGTCGCCTTGTTAATCTCCACCTCAGCCCCTCACTGTTGTACAATGACTGAAAGGGATCTGGAAGGTAGCGGCAAGATCAGTCAGCCAGATAGGCAGCAACACCACAATGGTCTGAGAAGATTGGCCCCAATAAAACACGTTTGGCCAGAGGGATGCGCATTCCCAACACACCATAAAGTTAGATGCCACATGTAGTTAGGAACACTCAGCCAATCAGAACACCACACGCACACTGCACACATTGATCATGTGCTCCCCATGCCATCTGGACACATTACTCACTGGCCCGCATTGTGTCCACGCAAGGTCACAAGGTCGAGACCCACCTGCACTCCTCATCAGGTGAACGAATATACATCCCCGTGACTAGTCCCGGGATTACTGTTCTAAAAGAATGTACAAATTGCTTTATGACACGTTGTGAAATGTATAAAATAACGGCCTACACCAATGTACTTTGAGACAATCTTCAGACCCCTACTCTGCTGTGGCTCTCTCGCCTTCTGCATTTAATTTAAATCAACTGTTCCTGTTTTGCCAAATGCCTCTTGTCTTTTCTTTGTTATGGTAAATCCACATTCGAGCAACAAGGACCTGCAACTCTTAGTGTGCCAGCTCTTAATGTGCTACTCAGTTAAGTAGCCCCTTAAAACATGCCCCAGGCCTTCCATTGGAGCTTGAAGTCAGTTTTATAACCCCTGGCTACCCTTAAACTCCCCTTTTATTGCATATAAGTCACCCCTAAATTAGGCCCTAGGTAGCCCATAGGGAAGGGTTCATTATAATTGCAAGGTTGGACATGTACTTTTACGTTTTACATGTCCTGGTAGTGAAAAACTCATAAATTCATTTATCACTAATGTGAGGCATACCTCTTCTAAAGAATAACATTGGGGTGCCTTATCACGTTTAATAAATGCTAACGTTTGATTGGGAACAGTTAGACTTTTCATGTTTTGTGTCTGTGAAATTTGTTAGACCTGTCAGCCTTTGGGTGATCTCCCCCTAAGTTTTGCCCTCTCGCCTCCCACTTTAGACTATACCTTTTTGCTGGACTTAGTACTCTGGTCACCTTACCACTGCTAACCGGTGCTAAGGTGCAGGCACTCGCCCCTAAAACATGGTGACATTGGCAAACCTGCTTCAAGCCTCTGCCATTGCAGTGAGGCTACCCCTCCGTAGGCCAGCATTAGGAATTCCCTTATATCCCTTTAAGTGATAACTCCTGCATAGGAAGGAGTAGATATATCATGTTTGGTATGGGTGGAATGGTCATGAGAAATCCCCCCTGTTGGTGTATTGGGTTTTACCCTTACTGTTGCAGAAATGCCACCTTTGGAAAGTGGACATGTCTCTGTCCTTCCCTATGTCATGTCCCTTAGGTTAGTTCCATCATGTATATACTGATTGCATACATTGTGTCCCATCCACTCGACATAACGGTCTTACATTGGTGACCTTTTACCCAGTAGCTTCCTTCTGTCTCTCCGACAACAGGCTCTTGGTACCATATCTTAATCCTTGTCCCTGACGTACACAAAACATGTCCCCAGGCATGGTAGATTTATTCTGTACAAGGGTCACCACTTTTTTTTCATTCATGGCCAACATCCAGCTGCATATGCTCATGTTTGTTTAGAAAAGGATTAGCAGGGGATTAGAAAATGTTTTCAAAACATATCTATTCTAGAAAATCCCCGGAGTGACCACTTTAGTATAAAAGACCCTCACTCCCCCTTACCAAGACAGAGGAGAAATTCCTTCCAGGCTGGACCAAGACTTTGCAGGCTGAGCCTTCGAAAAGCAGAAATTCGACATCCCTTGCGTTGTGCCATCCTTGACGCAGAGACGGATTCCTTCATTCAGAACCATCAGGTGAGGGGTTAGCACTTCTCCGGGGAATTCTTGGCTCCATTAGGCTACATCAGCTTCCATTAGAACATATCCTAGCACTTACACATACATGCTTCACCTACAACTCTAGTCTAGGTGTGGTTAGGTAGGCTACGCATCGTAGGAGTACGCCAACGCTATTGTTTTATGTAATATGCTTTTATTTATCTTATTAGCACTATGGTAGAAATGTATTTACTTTTTACAATATTGGTACTAGCCATTACATTTGTCTGCTCCTGTCTTTTGATTGTTGCAGCTAATATGTTTCATACTAGACTGACGCTTGACCAATAAATAATTATTGAAACCATACCAAACGTCATTCTATGTATTCTGAGAAAAGCAAGCACGAGTGACTGAGCGAAAGATACTGTATTGTTTCCACGATATCTGAGGAATCAGGGTTGTCATGTTCAGTGGTTGCCAGAAACTACCTACCACACTGTATAGTACAGGGGGTGGTAGTGGCACTGTAGAGCTAGCAGGTCTAACGGCTCACTCATTCTGTGGGGGTGTCCAGAGTCTGTCTTCACACCAAGCCCTCAGTTTATGTCATCCAAAACGCGCAGGTCCTGGGGTCCTACGGAACTACACAACACCTAAACTCTGTGTACCTGCTGCCTGCCCCAATCCACATATGGCCCAGGGTAGAAGCCCCACACTTGCAAACTCCCTAGACTCCCCCAAACACAGGAAGGGCTGCCACATCTACATACTGATGGCCTTCTTGGGCTGAGAGGATGGAGTAGTGATTCGCACTTACATCTGAATAGGCTGATCCGGCCACCCCACAATAGGCTTAACGGCTCTGCTTTGTCAGTGCAGACAGCCATGAACCAGGTCAGGTGAGACAGGAAACCCCCAAAAATTCAAAGACCTCTCTAGAAGTTTCTGCCCCCTTCTAGTAACTGAGCATCAGGGTATAAAATAGAGCCCTGGCCCCACATCTGTGTGACACTAGTGGACCTGCACGAAGCTGGAGTAAAGGATGCTGCATGGGAAGGATTGCCTTTATGCTGTGTCGGACTGGTCCCAGGAACTGCTGTCCTGCTTTGTTGAGCCGCCCTCCTGCCTGCTGACCTCTGCCCTGCAACCAAGGCACCAAGAACTGCCTCCAGAGTGACGCTTGGGGGCTTGTCAACTGCCCCGTTCACCCTACCGGGCTTCAAAGCCCCACCAGCCTCGCTGGTCCTGACTGTGACGTCAGCTTTCATGCTGTCCAGGTGCCAGGGGCCTAGTGCGCTGTGAATCACCTCAAGACCGTGCCCTTGCACTGTGACTGCATCAATTGCCAACCGGGAATGGGGTGTCTCCCTTCACGCGGTTGTCAGGATTACACTGCAACGGAGTACTTGGGCCATGGACGTCCCGCGCAACACTGGCGGGGCCCAGAGGACTTGGGCTCCTACCAGCACCAATTTGCCAGCTGATTGCCTCTCCCCCCACTGCCTGTGTGCGAGGACGGCCACGGTAACACCAGTTCCATGAGTGTCTTTCTCAGAAGTTTTCCAGATTCCCTAACCGCCAGGCTGACTTCCACAGACCCTCAGCCGCAGTGGTGTGATTCGTTGCCATCTTGGACACGACCAGTCTCCCGGGTTGTGGTGCATTGCGTCTCACTGCCTGAAGGCACCCCCACCTAATTACAGCTACAATATTGCCCCAGCAGACTCAGTCTCACTTGCGGAAAGTGTAGAGGATTCTAAAATCACCGTAATGCTCCTGAAGGGAGCCCAATCCATTCAGCACTGTCTGCCTATAACCTCGTAAATGAACTCATATCCTGATTCTTATTAAGAAGAGCTTTGTTGTATTGCCTTATTTTACGTGCATATAAATCGCCCATATTTTTCTACCACTCGGTGGAGTCTATTTGTTGTGGTGTCCTCTGTGACTTGCTCTGTGGGTGTACACAAATACTTTCCCAATAGCCTCTTGAAGTTAAGCCTGTCTGCTCTGCGCCAAGCTACCAGAGGGTGGGTACACGATTCCCTAGGGGGATTGGGAACTTACCCTGAATAGAGTGGTGGTCCCTGATTGGACAAGGGTGCCTACCTCTGCCAATCAGAGACCTCATTTCTAACAGAATTATATAATTAAAAATCCTCTTTAATGGTAAAGTCAGATTTTAAGTTACAATTTTGAAAATGCCACTTTTAGAAACATAGCGATACCAAAGGGGATGATGGACGGAGCGTTTGAGCAAATCAAACACTCACCCCCAGTCAACTGATCTGGGTTTAATCCATCATCATTCTTTAGCTCACTCCACCACCCCAGTTCAGACATGGCCATATGCAAATCAGTCTGACCCTGTGCCTCATGGGAACAGTCCAGCCCGAACTGCCAAGCCATGTCTTCCCTGGACCGGAAACAAGCATCCTGGGACCGGTTTCTGGCTATTCAGCCGTCATCAGCCAGGCTAGCTTGAATCCAGTGGCAAAGTGAGCAAGGGACCCACGTCTGGGCATACCCTGCCAACTTAGGGTGAACAAAGCGATACCAAAGGGGATGATGGACGGAGCGTTTGAGCAAATCAAACACTCACCCCCAGTCAACTGATCTGGGTTTAATCCATCATCATTCTTTAGCTCACTCCACCACCCCAGTTCAGACATGGCCATATGCAAATCAGTCTGACCCTGTGCCTCATGGGAACAGTCCAGCCCGAACTGCCAAGCCATGTCTTCCCTGGACCGGAATGTTGATGTTGCCTCAATACGTTTTTGGCCCTTGCCTGTCGTGGGTACTTGGGCCTCCCACACGAGTGAGGCACCATTTTTATCGGGAGACCTTGGGGAACACTGGGTGGTAGGAAATGCATGTCTGCCCGGCGATGCCACAACTTTCCCACACGAAAATGTGTGGAAAAAGTGATTTTTTCAGCTACATTTGAGGTTTGCAGGGGATTCTGGGTAAGAAAACGTTGGGGGATCCACGCAAGCCATACCTCCCTGAAACCCCCCGGGTGTCTAGTTTTCAGAAATGTGTGGGTTTTATAGGTTTCCCTAGCTGGCCGCCGAGCACGGGGCCAAAAACCGAGGTGACCCCCTTGCAAAACCAGGTTGTTTTGTGATAGGCAATTTTAATGTCACCTCAATACGTTTTGGGCCCTAGCCTGTCGCGGGTACTTGGGCCTCCCACACGAGTGAGGTACCATTTTTATCGGGAGACCTTGGGGAACGCTGGGTGGTAGGAAATGCGTGTCTGCCCGGCGATGCCACAACTTTCCCACACAAAAATGTGTGGAAAAAGTGATTTTTTCAGCTAAATTTGAGGTTTGCAGGGGATTCTGGGTAAGAAAACGTTGGGGGATCCACGCAAGCCATACCTCCCTGAAACCCCCCGGGTGTCTAGTTTTCAGAAATGTGTAAGTTTGATAGGTTTCCCTAGCTGGCCGCCGAGCACGGGGCCAAAAACCGAGGTGATCCCCCTTGCAAAACCAGGTTGTTTTGTGATAGGCAATTTTAATGTCACCTCAATACGTTTTGGGCCCTAGCCTGTCGCAGGTACTTGGGCCTCCCACACGAGTGAGGTACCATTTTTATCGGGAGACCTTGGGGAACGCTGGGTGGTAGGAAATGCGTGTCTGCCCGGCGATGCCACAACTTTCCCACACAAAACTGTGTGGAAAAAGTGATTTTTTTCAGCTAAATTCGAGGTTTTCAGGGGATTCTGGGAAAGGAAAACGTTGGGGGATCCACGCAAGTCATACCTCCCTGGAACCCCCCGGGTGTCTAGTTTTCAGAAATGTGTGGGTTTGATAGGTTTCCCTAGCTGACCGCCGAGCACGGGGCCAAAAACCGAGTTGATCCCCCTTGCAAAACCAGGTTGTTTTGTGATAGGCAATTTTAATGTCACCTCAATATGTTTTGGGCCCTAGCCTGTCGCGGGTACTTAGGCCTCCCACACAAGTGAGGTACCATTTTTATCGGAAGACTTTGGGGAACGCGGGGTGGGTGGAATTTTGTGGATCCACGCAGATTCCAGAACTTTCCACCACAGAAATGTGAGGAAAATGTGTTTTTTTTAACAATATTTTAGGTTTGCAAGGGATTCTGGGTAGCATAACCTGGTGAGAGCCAGCCAAGTCACCCCATCCTGGAGTCCCCTGGGTGTCTAGTTTTCAAAAATGTATAGGTTTCCTAGGTTTCCCTAGGTGCCGGCAGAGCTATGGTTCAAAATCTACAGCTAGGCACTTTGTTGAAAAAGGGTCCGTTTTCACTGTGAAAATGTGGTGTGTCTACGTTGCGTTTTGGGCCATTTCCTGTCGCGGGTACTTGAGCCTCCCACACAAGTGAGGTACCATTTTTATCGGAAGACTTTGGGGAACGCGGGGTGTGTGGAAATTTGTGGATCCATGCAGATTCCAGAACTTCCCATCACAGAAATGTGAGGAAAATGTGTTTTTTTTGACAATTTTTTAGGTTTGCAAGGGATTCTGGGTAGCATAACCTGGTGAGAGCCAGCCAAGTCACCCCATCCTGGAGTCCCCTGGGTGTCTAGTTTTCAAAAATGTATAGGTTTGCTAGGTTTCCCTAGGTGCTGGCAGAGCTAGGGTTCAAAAACTACAGCTAGGCACTTTGCCAAATAAGGGTCATTTTTCACAGTGAAATTGAGGTGTGTCCACGTTGCGTTTTGTGCCGTTTCCTGACGCGGACACTAGGCCTACCCACACAAGTGAGGTACCATTTTTCTCGGAAGACTTTGGGGAACGCGGGGTGGGTAGAAATTTGTGGAACCACGCAGATTGCAGGACTTTCCACCACAGAAATGTAAGGAAAATGTGGTTTTTTTGACAATTGTTTAGGTTTGCAAGGGATTCTGGGTAACAGAACCTGGTGAGAGGCAGTAAAGTCACCCCATTCTGGATTCCCCTGGGTGTCTAGTTTTCAAAAATATATAGGTTTGCTAGGTTTCCCTAGATGCAGGCACAGCTAGGATTCACAACTACAGCTAGGCACTTTGCCAAAAAAGGGTCATTTTTCACTGTGAAATTGGGGTGTGTCCACGTTGCGTTTTGCGCGATTTCCTGTCGCGGGCTCTAGGCCTACCCACACAAGTGAGGTACCATTTTTCTCGGAAGACTTTGGGGAACGCGGGGTGGGTAGAAATTTGTGTATCCACGCAGATTCCAGGACTTTCCACCACAGAAATGTGAGGAAAATGTGTTTTTTTTGACAATTTTTTAGGTTTGCAAGGGATTCTGGGTAACAGAATCTGGTGAGAGGCAGTAAAGTCACCCCATCCTGGATTCCCCTGGGTGTCTAGTTTTCAAAAATGTATAGGTTTGCTAGGTTTCTCTAGATGCAGGCAGAGCTAGGATTAAAAAAACTACAGCTAGGCACTTTGCCAAAAAAGGGTCTTTTTTCACTGTGAAATTGGGGTGTGTCCACGTTGTGTTTTGCGCCATTTCCTGTCGCAGGCTCTAGGCCTACCCACACAAGTGAGGTACCATTTTTCTTGGAAGACTTTGGGGAACGCAGGGTGGGTTGAAATTTGTGTATCCACGCAGATTCCAGAACTTTCCACCACAGAAATGTAGGGAAAATGTGGTTTTTTTTACCATTTTTTAGGTTTGCAAGGGATTCTGGGTAACAAAACCTGGTGAGAGGCAGTAAAGTCACCCCATTCTGGATTCTCCTGGGTGTCTAGTTTTCAAAAATGTATAGGTTTGCTAGGTTTCCCTAGATGCAGGCAGAGGCAGAACTAGGATTCAAAAACTACAGCTAGGCACTTTGCCAAAAAAGGGTCATTTTTCACTGTGAAATTGGGGTGTGTCCACGTTGCGCTTTGTGCCATTTCCTGTCGCAGGCTCTAGGCCTACCCACACAAGTGAGGTACCATTTTTCTCGGAAGACTTTGGGGAACGCAGGGTGGGTTGAAATTTGTGTATCCACGCAGATTCCAGAACTTTCCACCACAGAAATGTAGAGAAAATGTGTTTCTTTTAACCATTTTTTAGGTTTGCAAGGGATTCTGGGTAACAGAACCTGATGAGAAGCAGTCAAGTCACCCCATCCTGGATTCCCCTGGGTGTCTAGTTTTCAAAAATGTAGAGGTTTGCTAGGTTTCCCTAGGTGCCGGCAGAACTAGGGTTCAAAAACTACAGCTAGGCACTTTGCCAAAAAGGGTCGTTTTTCACTGTGAAATTGTGGTGTGTCCACGTTGCGTTTTGCACCGTTTCCTGTCACGGGCACTAGGCCTACCCACACAAGTGAGGTACCATTTTCTCAGAAGAATTTGGGGAACGTGGGGTGGGTAGAAATTTGTGGATCCGCGCAGATTACAGACCTTTCCACCACAGAAATGTGAGGAAAATGTGGTTTTTTTTTACAATTTTTTAGGTTTGCAAGGGATTCTGGGTAACAGAACCTAGTGAGAGGCAGTAAAGTCACCCCATCCTGGATTCCCCTGGGTGTCTAGTTTTCAAAAATGTATAGGTTTGCTAGGTTTCCCTAGATGCAGGTAGAGCTAGGATTCAAAAACTACAGCTAGGCACTTTGCCAAAAAAGGGTCATTTTTCACTGTGAAATTGGGGTGTGTCCACGTTGCGTTTTGCGCCATTTCCTGTTGCAGGCTCTAGGCCTACCCACACAAGTGAGGTGCCATTTTTCTCGGAAGACTTTGGGGAACGCAGGGTGGGTTGAAATTTGTGTATCCACGCAGATTCCAGACCTTTCCACCACAGAAATGTGAGGAAAATGTGTTTTTTTTGACAATTTTTTAGGTTTGCAAGGGATTCTGGGTAACAGAACCTGGTGGGAGCCAGTCAAGTCACCCCATCCTGAATTCCCCTGGGTGTTTAGTTTTCAAAAACGTATAGGTTTGCTAGGTTTCCCTAGATGCCGGCAGAGCTAGGGTTCAAAAACTACAGCTAGGCCCTTTGCCAAAAAAGGGTCATTTTTCACTGTGAAATTGGGGTGTGTCCACATTGCGTTTTGTGCCATTTCCTGTCGTGGGCACTAGGCCTACCCACACAAGTGAGGTACCATTTTACTCGGAAGACTTTGGGGAACGCGGGGTGGGTGGAAATTTGTGGATCCATGCAGATTCCAGAACTTTCCACCACAGAAATGTGAGGAAAATGTGGTTTTTTTGACAATTTTTTAGGTTTGCAAGGGATTCTGGGTAACAGAACCTGGTGAAAGCCAGTCAAGTCACCCCATCCTGGATTTCCCTGGGTGTCTAGTTTTCAAAAATGTATAGGTTTGCTAGGTTTCCCTGGGTGCCGGCAGAGCAAGGGTTCAAAAACTACAGCTAGGCACTTTGCAAAAAAGGGTAATTTTTCATTGTGAAAATGTGGTGTGTTCACGTTGCGTTTTGAGCCGTTTCCTGTCGTGGGCACTATGCCTACCCACACAAGTGAGGTACCATTTTTATCGGGACACTTACGGTAATTCATATTTGTAAAGCAACTGTTATTACCTATTGACTTTCGATGCATTTCTGCCTTCCAAATGAAAGACAATGTGTAAAAAGAAGTTATTTTGAAAAATGACCTATAATTCTCATGCTAGTATGAGTATTACCAATTTCAGAAATGTGCAAAGATCTACTGTTTCTAAACTCTATATTGTGTTCCCATTTCAGAAATACATAGGAGTCTTTCATACCGAATATTCCATGTATACATTTTCCCAGAATAATTGCTATATACCCGGTACATAATAAAAAACCATTGCAAGACGCTGCTCAGTTTTTGGCTCTGGGTTCGTCGGGTTCTTGGTGAACCTACAAGTCCTATATATCCCCACAACCAGTAAGGTCCAGTGGATGTAACGGTATATTGCTTTCAAAGAGCAGTCATAATTAGAAGAAGTTACAGGTGAAAACGTTGACACAAAAGGCTGTTTTTTTCAACTAATTTTCAATTTTTCCTATATTTAACTGTTAGTTTCTATAAAGAAACCTTTAATGGATTTACACAAATGACCCCTTGCTGAATTCAGCATTTTGTCTACTTTTCTAAAATGTATCGATTTCCAGGATCCATTATTGCTTTCATACCCATTTCTACCATTAACTGGAAGGAGGTTGAAAGCACAAAAAATAGCAAAAATAGGCTATGTCCCAGAAAAATGCCAAAACTGTGTACAATTTTTTGGTTTTCTGACAAAAGTCTGTCATTCCCTAAAATCTGGGAAAATGGAGATTTCAGCCCCACAAACCCTTTTTGATACCATTTGCAGGGAAAAACCCAGACGCTTTCATATGCGGGACTTTTTCCCATTTTTCCCCAAAAAACCAAAATTTAGCTGTATTTTGGCTAAAATCTGGGACCCCTCCAGGGGAATCCACAAACCCTGGCTACATTTAGAATCCCCATGATGTTGGAAGAAAAGGACGCAAATTTGGCGTGGATACCTTATGTGGTCAAAAAGTTACAGAGGCCTAATCGCAAACTACTACAAATAGCCAAAAAGGGCTCAGCACTGGGGGGAAAAGGCCCAGCAGTTAAGGGGTTAATAACCTTCTGCCAGTCAGTGCTTAAATTGAGCCAGTGGTTGCCAGTGTGGGGCAGTAGCACTTATTTTTGGGGACCAGCACTTAATTTTCCGCATCTGTTGTTTCAAGTTTGCAAAAGAGGGATAAAAGGGGTAAAGATAGAGAAAGAGAAAAATGAGAACAACATCACAAAGGGAGAAAGCAGGATAGGCAAGAGTGAAATAAATGGGCAGGTATATGTGTGCCAGTGGAGTTAAGGTGCATCATGAGTTTTGAGACAACCAGCTTTGGTATTTCACGCACCAACTTTTAATTGCACGGCACACGGGCTTCTCATAAGAGTTGCGGGTAGCAGCACTCAGTATTTTACGAATTATGCGCTGCTACTGGTGCTCTCCTTAGGCTTTTCTGTGCATCACCGTGTATCATCATCATGCAGCTGAAGTAAATGCCAATTGTGTTCGGTAGTCCATCGTGGACGCGCGATTGAAGGGTGATATTTGCGCTAGCTGCTACTCGCTTCCTTATGTTTTTAAAATTTGTTTTACATCACTAATTTACATTTGGGCACTGCCCTTATCTGCACTGCATCACTTGCCGCTTAGCTCCCTGGTCCACCGCGGGTTGTCCCGTTTATTGTGGAGGGAGCCGCGGACTTTGAATTTCCTGGTAGGAGGCGGGGGGGACGGTGATTGGACAGCTGCAGACCAGCTGATGCACAGGATATAAACCGATGCCTCTCACTTCGCGCAGCGGACGCGCGATTGAAGGGTGATATTTGGGCTAGCTGCTACTCACTTCTTTATGTTTTTACAATTTGTTTCAAATCACTAATTTGCATTTGGGCTCTGCCCTTATCTGCACTGCATCACTTGCCGCTTAGCTCCCCGGTCCACCGCGGGTTGTCCCGTTTGTTGTGGAGGGAGCCGCGGACTTTGAATTTCCGGGAAGGAGGCGGGGGGCGATGATTGGACAGCTGCAGACCAGCTGATGCACAGGATATAAACCGATGCCTCTCACTTCGCGCAGTGGACGCGCGATTGAAGGGTGATATTTGCGCTAGCTGCTACTCGCTTCCTTATGTTTTTAAAATTTGTTTGAAATCACTATTTTGCATTTGGGCACTGCCCTTATCTGCACTGCATCACTTGCCGCTTAGCTCCCCAGTCCACCGTGGGTTGTCCCGTTTATTGTGGAGGGAGCCGCGGACTTTGAATTTCCAGGTAGGAGGCGGGGGGGGGAAGGTGATTGGACAGCTGCAGACCAGCTGATGCACAGGATATAAACTGATGCCTCTCACTTTGTGCAGCGGATGCGCGCAGTAGGCGCGCCGAAGGTGCGCCAAAGGCAAGCCCGTCTGCGCCAGTCCGCGCCCGAATGGGGCCAGGGGCCACAACCCCTGCTCCTTCTACAAACGATATAAAGAAATCCTCCTCTAAGGTGTTACATGGATTACGGCTAAAAATCTCAAGGAAATTGCATCTCTTTTAAACCAGGTTACTCTCCTGTGCCCTGTCACTGTTGTGGCTTCACTTGCACCACTCTACTTAATAAGCTACATACGCCTAATACCTTCACCTCCATGAGTTATATTAAACAGTCGTCCACTGTGGGTAAGAATAAAGAAGCTCATGTAAAAGAATTTACCTTTTTTAACATAAATTGTAGATACCTTTCTAAACATAAAGGGGATATTTATGACCTCTTACAGAACACACAACCAGACGAAATCTTCCTTACGGAAACTTGGTTACATGAAAGTTCCGGGCCCGATATTGCAGTTGCCCTACCTCCCACCCACACGATCTTTAGAAAAGATCGTGAGGATAAAACCAGTGGTGGCATTGCGGTAATTGTTAAAAAAGATTTTTCGTGTAAATGGGAGAATTTACCCTTTGAAGGTTGTGAAGCTAGCTCTTTTAGGCTTCTTCTTTCACCTCAATTCACGTTGTCGGGGATCTTAGTGTACCATCCGCCAGGTCCAGCGGGGCCATGGGCGGCAAGGTTTCTGGAACTGATTGCCCCTTTTCTGCTAGACGGTGCCAATTTTACCATTGTGGGTGACTTAAACATTCACTTTAACGATCCTATATGTAACATTAGTACGGCCTTGATAGCCGATTTAGAAGCTATGAATGTGTCACTCTGCAACACAGGTCCTACCCATAGGGCGGGTCACTTGCTAGATCCTATTTTCTCGAACTTACCAAACATCTCATGCCAGGCAGCCCTTCCTATACTCTGGTCGGACGATTTTCTGGTCGGCTTTAAGGTGGGGATTGACCTGCGGCAGAATAATTCACTCTCCTCTTCTACCAAATCTAAGTGCAGAAATTGGAAGAATCTAGATCTTGACTCTTTCAATCAACATCTTGCGAACAACATTCCGGCTATTTCTTCCATTAAAACATCGGATTCGGATACCATCCATACTTGGATCATGACATCTGTTAACACATGCCTTCCAACGTCTATCAAGAAAATTAATAACCATCGTCCCCCGGCCCCTTGGTACTCAGAAAAGCTAAAAGTTGAAAAAACGAAATGTAATGCCTTGGAAAGACGTTGGAGGAAGGATTATACACCTGAATCCAAGCATAGTTATAAACTTGCCAAGAGGGACTATCATTCCCTGTGCAAAGCGGCTCGTGCAGAACATGTTAATAATACAATTACATCGGCACATAATAACTCCAAAGTTTTGTTCAAACTAGTAAAGGAGTTCTCAGGAGCAACTTGCCAACCAACACCTCCTGTGCTGGATGAAGCACAATGTGAGGACGTAGCAATGTTCTTCATTGACAAAGTAGAGAAGATCTACTCAGAACTAAATACAGAAACAACTAATGAGGAGCAGCAAATAAAGAACGCACCCTCCACATTAGGTTGTGCCACTCCACAAGGGACTCCTGACACGGAACCAACCAATACAATAAAAAACTGGCTGCCACTGGACATTCTGTCATTTAATCGCATTTTAAATAGCCTTAAATCGGGTTCACCAAATAATCCACTCCCGATTCCCATTCTTCAAAAACTTGAACCTACGTCATCGAAACTGATTATGGAGTTACTCAATGCATCATTGAGGGAAGCAATCTTACCAGCTGCGTGGAAACACGCTATGGTGCTTCCCCTTCTAAAAAAACCCAATGCCGATCCGGCTGAACCCTCGAATTTCCGCCCAATCTCATTGCTCCCTGCTTTTTCAAAAATCTTGGAAAAACACATTAATCAACAACTTACGCAGTTGGTGGAATCTCATAAAATCTTGCATGCGTCACAATCGGGTTTTAAAGCTGCGTACTCCATAGAGACCACGCTCCTGGGAGTCACTGAAGCACTGCGTCAACATCTTGACAGGGGTGAAATGGTGGCACTCATTTTTCTTGATTTAAGTGCCGCTTTTGACACTGTGTCACACACTGCTTTATTAAAAGTACTTCAATCTCTGGGCATAGTAGGCTCAGCGCTTAAATGGATTCAAGATTTTCTAACCGGTCGGACCTTTCAGGTCTTCTCCCCAGCTTCTAGCTCTAAGACCCATGCATCTCCGTATGGGGTACCACAGGGCTCGATCCTTAGCCCAGTGTTATTCAATCTCTATGTTAGCCCGCTAGCTACAATTGCGGAAGAAGCTGGGTTGTCTATCTTTTCTTATGCGGATGACACCCAGCTAATCTTCTCCCTGTCCTCCAACAAGCCATCTTTGGAGTCATCTCTCCAGGCAGGGCTGCAGAAGATAGGTAGCTGGTTGCACACTAATTGGCTAAAATTAAACGGTGGAAAGACTGAGGTTCTGATCCTAGGGAAAAATAAGGATCTACCTAGGAGCAAATAAGGAGGTAGTTCGAAAACTGCAAGTTGTTCAGAACTCGGCGGCTAGACTGCTTTGTCATGTGCCGAAAAAGTCCTCCATCTCAGGTTCCCTCCGTGACCTCCACTGGCTCAGGATAGAGAATCGTACTAAATTTAAGGCCTTATGTTATATGCATAAGATTAAGCTGGGCACAGCACCTCAGTTTCTGAGCTCATTAGCCCATTCATATCTTCTGACTCGCCTGCTTCGATCCTCTACTGAAGCCAAATTTCTAGTTCCCAGGTTCAAACTGTCACGTATGGGTGGCCGGTCCTTTTCTTATCTTGCCCCTTCACTGTGGAATACGCTACCCGCGCCGGCATGAAACCAGTTATAAAAACTTTCGTAAGGGCCTACAAACGTGGCTAATTCATCAGTAGATGTTATCTCTTTCCTTCGCACTGTGTCCGATGGCGCCGGGAAACCTCCGGGTAGCTGTGCGCCTTATAAATTTAATTTAATAATAATAATAATAATAGTCATACTTAATTACGCTGACTGAGCACCCATGTCTTATCATCTGTGTATGTTTATCTAAATATACTTGCTAAGCAATTAGAAAACCAAAGCTTTTCTTCATCCTATAGTGATTTTGCCGACTGTAAGTCATATCTGTCATCTACCAACATACACTTCATGCAGGTTCCATTTCATTTCTGCTTTCTCACTATTTCCTGTCTTTCTCTTCCTTCCTTGGGTTTTCACCTTTCTCTCTGGGCCAAAGCCCAATTAAAAATATTTTCCTTTTCACCAAAAAGAGAGTCGCTTTATGCCCCACCTTATGCCACAGACTTAAAATAAGCACCGATGAGCACATTTCAGTGTTCGTTTGACAAAGTGTCTTTTATAGGATCACATTTAGGACATTGACATATTACACAGAAACTACATGGTGATTTGGAAGGTTTTGGACGGTGATCTTTAGGACACCACAGACCTTGATCCAAGCCCATGCTTCTGCTTACCTTGTCTTAATGGCAAAATGTGGAGTGGCTATGTCAGAATCCTGTTTCTGTCAGCAATTCTCCAGGATGAGTGACACAACCTGCATATGAAAGGTGGCACTTTTCACTGCTTAAGCAGGTAGAAGTGGTAGTTGATGAGGTAGATTATTCCACTGTATGGCAATATATTCGAAAACAACCTCACAAAATAACTGGAGCTAAACAGGGGTGTCACATGGTATAGAGGAAGGCCTATCAATGAGCTACCCAACAGGGTTTCCCGGCGCTGACAGCGGAACAAGCAAGATAGAAGCTCAGTTGGCATTAGGCCTGGCTAAAAAGAAAAGTCTTGAGCTTTTTACTGAAGGCAAAGAGGGATTGACAATTCCTGAGTTCTAGCGGAAGAAAGTTCCACAATTTTGGTCCCAGGAAGGAAAACGAACGCCCACCCATACGGGCCAGCCGTACACTAGGGACTGAGAAAAGGAAAAGATTAGCAGATCTTAGATTGCAAGAAGGTCGATAGGGCTTGACAAGATATGGTATGTATGCGGGGCCCAGGCCGTGCTGAGCTCTAAACATGTAGCAGAGAGCCTTAAATTCGATACGCTTGCCAACCCTGAGCCAGTGGAGTTGATAGAGCAAAGGGGAGACAGAGGCGTGGCGAGGCAACCTGTAAAGTAGGCGGGCAGCTGCATTCTGAATGAGCTGGAGACGGCGTACAGAGGTCTTGTCCGCACCCAGATACAATACATTACCGTAATCAAGCCTGGAGATCACCAAAGACTGCAGGACAGTCCTCTGAGCAGCAGGTGAAATTAGCCAGAGAATTTTCTTTCACCTCTTGAGGACCACAAAGCAGGCCGAGGTGACTCCTGAGACCAGAGCAATGAGAGAGAGCTTGTTATCGATGGAAAATCCCAGGTTCTTAACCTTAGGAACCGGGGTGGGTAAAGGTACCAGAGATACAGGCCAGTGGTTGGCTCCCCAAAGCTCAGGATTGATCCCCAGAATGAGCACCTCCGTTGTAGAACCATTCAGCTTTAAAGCATTGCTGGACATCCACAAGGAGATGTTATGCAGACCATGTGTTTGTGAAGAAGGATCTTGATGTTGAGCAGATGTTAAAAAAAAAATAATCTGCATATCGTCAACGTATGAAAAGATGGTCAACCCAGATTTTTCCACAAAGGGTGAACGTAAAGATTAAAAAGCAGAGGACTCAGGATCGAACCATGCGGAACTCCAGATGTCAAGGCAATGGGGTTAGATTTCACGGTGTGAGAAAAGACTTGAAAGGAGCAATCCTCCAAAAAGAAATCAGCCACTGCAAGGCTACACCTACAATACCAGAGCTTACGAGGCTCTCCACCAGAATGGAATGGGATATCGTATCAAAAGCAGCGCTCAAATCCAAAAGGATGAGCACTGCTTAGCCCCCACAATCAAGCTGCTGCCTAAGGTCCTCCATGACCCCCAACAGAGCTGATTCGGTACTGAGACCAGGACGAAAGCCAGACTGAGATGGATGAAATAGCTTATGTTTCGTCACATGTGCAGAAAGTTGAGAGTTAATGTGTTTTTCCAATATTTTGGAAAAGGTGGAGAGAAGAGATATAGGCCTGTAGTTAGACCAGCAGAGGGGATATAAACCAGTCTTTTTCAACAGTGGAAGCACCAGAGCGTGCTTCCTACTGCAAGGCAACTGGCCCAGATTTAGGGAGGAATTAAGAAACTGAGCAATCACCTCAAGGGAAGGCTCATCCAGGCATCTGAGCTTGGAAGGAGGGAAAGGATCAAGTGGGGAGCCAGACATGATGTTTCCAAGTAGATTTCTCAAAGGAATTAAATCAATTGGGAGCCAAGCCTTAACTTGACAAGATTCATCAGATGCAAAATCAGGGGGAACAGTCACAACCTGGTCAGAAAGTTGAGTAGTGGGAAAGATGAAGTTGTCATGAGAAGAGGAATCCAACTCAAGCTCACGATGAATAGACACAACTTTATTATGAAAAAACGGTGCTAGTTCATTGCAATGGTGTAATGGAAGGGAGGGGGATGGCAAGAACATATTGGATGCAGAAAGTTCGGACACAACTTTAAATAGGGTTTTCTGACAATTTTGGACGGACATAATTTTATCCGTATACAAGGAGGCACGAGCAGATCTGCAAAGAGCTCTGCAAAGAGCATGATATTTTTTTTGTGCCTCCAGATAAGTGGCTTTGGCCTCTGGCGCGTAATGCTTTCTCCACAGTCTCTCCTAAACTTTGCATTGTTTTATTCCAGCTCTAAGGGAGTCAGTAAACTACGGTGCGGGGGAAGCACTCTAGATTGGGATTTAGTAGAAAGGGGAAGAATGGAATCGACAGCCTCAGACAACCAGTGTTCGACAAGTAGCTGGTCTGAGTCCAGTTGAGATGAAATGGAAGGAACAGTCTGCCGAAGCAGCTCATTAATTGCCTTCATATCAAGTAGAGACCAGTTCAGAGTTTTCTTTGGCAAGGCGGGAGGGAGAGGCGAATGAGCCAAGGAGAAATCAATAAAGAAAGGAATGGCAAGGTGATCAGACCAGCCTAGCTGAATGGGAGGAGCAGTGGACACAGTAGGAAGATTAAAAAAAATAGGGTCCAAAAGATGACCTGCTACATGGGAAGGTGAGGAACTGATGAGTGAAAGATTCAGGGTCAACAGATTGTCCAAAAGAGTTCGAGCAGATTTATTACTAGGATCATCAAAATGAAAATTCAAGTCCCCATGCACAGAAAATTTGCAGCACGAAGAACAAGAGGGGCAAGTGATTCGGTCAACAGGGAACCCCAGTTTTTAGATGGGCCAGGGGGACGGTAAATGAGGGCACCAGAAAAGGTAAGATTAGGTGAGAATGGGATAGAGAAAAGTAGGGCTTCACAGTTGGGAATCGTGAGTGCCTCAATTTTGCAGTTATAGATTTTTTTTTAAAAATGGCAATTCCTCAACCAGTTTTAAGAAGTCTATTTATACCTAATAGAGCAAAATAGTGGTAATGTCGCAATCACATCTGGTATGGACCCGTCGTGGAGCCAGGTCTCTGTTAAAAAAAACACATCCGGATCCATGTCAACTAGGAAGTGAAATGGGTGCAACTGGTGTTTGGGAAGGGAGCGACAATTGAGACTAAAACAGAGGAAAACCTTAGATGAATGTGAGCCAGAATTGTCAACTCTGAAAAGGTGGGAAGTCTCTCCTCCGAAAGAAGGGTGGGGGCCAGGCCGGGAATAGGTGGGGAAGATATTATCAAATAAACAATGAGAGCAGCAGCTGACGCTGGCATCAGAGGCAAGAACCTGACAAACATCATATGGGATGGGTTTAAAACTCCTAAGATCTTGAGAGGAGTAAGTGAGTCGAGGCTGCAAGCAAAAACGAGCAGGGGTTCCGGCCCCTGGCCCCGGCCGGACGCAGACGGGCTTGCCTTAGGCGTGCCTTCGGCGCACCAGTGGCACGCCCGCCAAGGCATGGGTTTAAATAGGAAAAACCCGGAAATGCCGTGAGACGCGAGTCTGGCTGGTTCGGGAGCGCCCTCCGCCCAATCGGCACACAGCCGCGGCGAAACGGGGCGGAACCAGGAAGGAAGAGAAATTACCCAGCATGTGGAGGTGAGAGCCCGTCAAGTAAAAATACAAAAGTAAACGGTAATTAGCCACCAGTTAAAAAGTTAAAAGCGAACATCATAAAATCAAACAATGGGATAGCGTACAGCAACTGTGCAACTGACCTCACTCATGTTATTGGATGCAAAATCCTTTAGGCAAAATACAGGAACTAAGAAGCTGCTTGGTTGTTATCCAGGGTTCTAGACCGACCAGTAGAATGTTTTAAATGCACTTTTCTTACATAATTGAAAATATTTACCAATCCTATTATATAGAACACAAAGAGAAAAATGAATAGCTATTTTGTGGCTAACAGTCATGAAAAGTAACGGTGTTTTTGAGGCATGCAAAATACATATGAAATTGTGGCAGAAGTTATACAGAAAGAGTTTGTGAGAAACATATATTTATGGGACTGGTCTCAGAATGAAAGAGAGGGAGGGTTATTTATTTATAAAGCATGAAAAGCAAGTGTGGATGAAAATTTTTATAGCCGACGCATCAAGAATTCTATTAAGGACATGGAGGCGAGGAATATGCTTCTGATTTCTTTACTACTAATTTCAGCAGCCAATCTCAATAAAGTAAAACACAAACTACATTATCCATGTTTCCCTCTACCTCCCATGTCACATGCTCCAATCATATATGAGCTATCCATGTAACTGTGGAAGTCACCATTTTGTGTCCTCTTTCTTAGTTAGATAAGTCCATAAGAACAGAATATTCCAAAGGGAAACAGGGTAAAAGTCACCAAAGATCCATACAGCCCAACGTGGACTTCCAGTTGATCAAACAGGGATGTGTATCACCAACCACAGCCCGTGACTGAACTCTGCAATGGGATTAAAATTGCAGCGAGTCAACACGCCATATATAACTCCTCTCAAGGGAAAGAATTCCAAAGCAGAGTGCATCTCACAGCTGTTCTGGGCGTTTCCTGAAATAGAGAGAGATCCCCAAAGTAAAATCTGGCATCATAAATATAAAGCATAGACTATTGCCAAAAATCATCAGGTGGGAGAAATAAGACAGAAACAACTCAATTTTGTATCAACATTAGTTATAACAATACACTTTTAACAATTGAATTATAGTTCAAAGACAATTGCATCTAAAGGGTGAGCCTCACCTCTGTGTACTTAATAGAATTGGAAATTCTTGATGCGTCAGCTAGACACATTTTCATTCTATGTCAGGACCGGAGGCTCCGATTATGCTAGTTTAAAGTCATGTTAACACCACAGATGCCACATCTACAATAGGTTTATAATAGTATTTCTTACATGTAGAATCAGAGATCCAGTCTGCCGCTCTTATGATGTCTTCTACACGAGAGCCGAGAGCATATGATTTGGATGCCATGGCTCCTCTGGCAGAATGCACCACAAAGACAGAAATGTTGACGCCTGCATGTGCCAGTAGTCATTTCATCCACCTGGCTAAGGTAGCTGTAGACACTTGTTTTTAAGGTTTTTGTAAGGCAATGAGTAGTTGTCCTCCAGCCTCCTATCTCATATCACAAGTAGCGATTTCATAATCCTTTGAGCATTGCACCACACACCATTTACTACTGTTTGGGAAACTTGAATAGGTTACCAACATGGAAATAGATTTGGTGCGGCGTGTGATAGTACAGGAAATGCCTTCTGGAGAGAATACTCTACCTGATAGATCCAATACTCGTAAGTCCAATACCCTCTTACAGGAAATCAGACATAATAACATTGTGAGCTTGGCCCGAAAGCTGTTTGCACGACAAGTATTTGTTTGCAGGCCATTGCTCCAAGAATTTGAGAACAACATTCACGTCCCAAATGGGTGTATACTTGGGTCTCGGAGGGTTGACCATACGGATACCTTTCATCCATTTGCAGACTAGAGGGTGTTCATCCAATAGTTTACCCTCTACTGGGAGGTGTCCTGCGGAGATTGCCAATCTGAAGCTATGAACTGTTCGGTATGCTAAACTAGAAGATGCTAGATAGAAAGTTTATTACTATACAATGTTGTGCCCCCACGGGATCAACACTCCATGTGTTGCACCAAGCACACCATCTCCTCCGAGCTAAAAAATATCTTTTATGGGTGTTATCGGGCCAGGCCTGCCTGATGAAGGATGCAGCTTGTTGCGAAATGCCTTGGGTATGCCATCTTTGCCTGAAACAATCCAAGCCATCAGCTTGAGTTGACCTGATAGATTCAATGGATGAGGAATACCTTCCGGGTCTAAGAGGAGATCCGGCTGAACTGGGAGTAGAACTGGAGGCGCACCCGCTAGAGTTAGAGCTACTGGGAACCAAGGTTGCACTCTCCAGTAAGGTGTCACCAAAATGGTTTCTGCTCCTTGGCAACTGATCTGTGACAGGACACGGGGAATCATCAGGAATGGGGGAAAGGCATAGCCTCAGAACTGATCCTAGTCCTGGATAAATGCATTGGTCGCCTGGGCATCGGATCTGGGCGCAAGCTCAAAAAATGTGTCAGTTGCCGATTGAGTCATGATGCAAATAAATCTATTTCGCACCGGCCCCACAATCTGTTCAGAGCTTGGAAGGCTGAGTGATTCAGTTTCCAGTTGCTGAAATCTCGTAAGTGTCTGGAGTTCTAGTCGGCTATGGTGCTCCTCTTGTGTGGTAGATGCTCCACTATGAGGGAGATGCAATGATCGAGGCAGAAGTGATAGAAGTCCTTGGCAATCTCTGCTAGTAGACGGGACTTCTTCCCCCCAAGCTTGTTGACGTAGCAGGCTGCTGAGATGTTTTCCATTCTCAGTAAAATATAATAGTCCGTCTTTATCGGGGAGAGCCTCCTGATATCGAAAGAGCCTGCCAGGAGTTCCGGGCAATTTATGTGGAGCCTGAGCTCCGCCTCCGACCACTGACCCCCTGTCGACATTGTCCTGCACCTCACTCCCCAACCCAACCGGCTGGCATCCAATTCGATCCCTATTTCTGGTGAGGTGCCGAAAATGGCTCGACCATTCCAGCATTCCAGAGATGTTATCTCTGTCCTGGCTTTGCCCATCAGTGGGACTTGTTCTGTGTAAGATAGACCCTTCCATAAGTGTTGGATTTTTAATCTCTGAAGGGCTCTGTAATGGAGGGGCCTGGAAATATGGCTTGTATCGATGAGGCCAGGAGTCTCACGATTCTGACAATCTACCTCAACGATACAGTCTGTTTGCACAACGCAGACCTCAATTCCCTCTTGATATTGCGAATCTTTTGGGTTGGAAGGAGCAATTGTGCTCGGACTGATTCTGTCTGGAAACCCAGAAATGCCATTTGCTGGACTGGTGACAGGACTGACTTCTGGGAGTTGATCAGGAATCCCAGACTCTGAAGAAGTTGTATAGTCCATCATAAATGAGTCCTGAGTGTCTGAAGGTCCTTAGCCGTCAACAGGAGGTTGTCTAGTCAATTAGACATACTCCTCAAGCCCTCAGTGCTTCTACGACTGGTCTCATCAATTTAGTGAAACACCACGGGGCCAATGAGAGACCAAATGGAAGGGATTTGAATTCCATGCACTGTCCTCGTCATATGAACTGTAGAAACCATCTGTGAGGTGGGAATATGGGGATGGAGAGGTAGGCATCCTCCAGGACCAGACGGACCATCTAGTCGCATTCCTGTAGAATATCTCTTGGCAAGAGAATTTCTTCCATTTTGAAATGTCTGTACATTATCCAGACATTGAAATCTTTGAGGTTTAGGACTAGTAATGACCTCTGCCCTTCTTTTCGAACAGAAAGAGGGGTCTCATGAACCCTTTGGGGTGTCGAGTTGTCAGGCATATTGCCCCTTTGGCTAGGAGAGTTTGAATATAAAAACTTGTTGTGTTTGGGAAAAATACATTTGTCTTGGGTGGCCAGATGAGTTGGAGATTCATAAAATTCCAGTTTGAAGCCCTCAATGGTCTCCAGTACACATGGGTCCATGGATATGCATTTACAATTGTTGTGAATAGCTGCACTCTTTCTCCCAATATCACTTCCGAGAAGGGAATAACTCATACCAGTAGATCCTGTGTCCTGGATTGCATTCTATTGTCCGTGTCTGGATCTGCGGCAGAATCTGGGGCGTCCACCTCTGGGTTGAGTGGGATAGAAGGTGGGATCTGGTTGGTCTCCATACCAACCACCTTTGCCGCAGGCATAGTAGCCTTGTTGAGAGCTTTGGTGGGTTCCACAGCCTGGCGCACCCTCCATGGCACCCGGCCCTGACAAAAAGGCCTCTCCAGAATACTCATTTTAGCGACATTTGGGCCTTGTATATAGTCGAGTAGGTGGCACAAAATCTGGAGAGCCCCGAATTATAGGCTGTCAGCCATTGGGCTGGCTTCCAAATTGGATAGATCATTGAGTGTAGGATCTAATCTCATCAGGATAGATCTCCGGCGCTCTGTAGAGATGGTGCAGTTGGTTTTCCTAACATGCAGACTGCTTGCTGAGCCCAGCCAATCAGATCGTCAGTATTTACTGGGGAGTTGGACTCTTTGGATTAGTATGCTAAGTCTAAGATCTTAGTCAAGGTTCCTGTCAGGTCAAGTAGTTTATCTTGGCACATCCAACATGAGCGATCCAGGCCCTTTTTCGGATCCCTTGCGTATTTTTTCATAAAAGTGACCATGACGGGATCTCGCTCTGGCGTGTCTGCAACCTTACCCACCAGGTCTGGGTGGGGGCACTCCATGCCGAGGCGTGCACGTACCTCTTTATCAAAGCTCCGCCATAGATGGGTTTGAAGGTGTTCCGCAACCTCTGGAGGGGGAACCCAATTGGACTCCCTAGGGAGAATTATTTCGGTGGGCTTGAATTGGAGCACCCGAAGGGTATGGACTGGAGCCCGTTTCTTCTTACTGGGTCTTGCCTTCTCACCCTCATCACTGTCCTCAGTGTGGTAAGAGCAGTCTGAGTCTAGGGCCTCTGCATGCTGTGAGCTGGGAGACTGAGAGGACTCTTCCCTGTGGGTTGGCACTATAATCGTGTTCAGTCTCTCTCTTGCGCCTCAGCTTTGCAAAAGCCTCTCCATGTACCTCTGGCTGTGATTTACTCTTGCCGTTGCCCTTTTTTGATGGGCCCACCTCATTGTTGGCCGGAGGAAATTGGGGTTGCCAGCCTTGTTGGCATGCAAACTCACACAGCTGCCCCGTGAAAGGACCTTGCGCCCGTACCAGGGCCTTATTCACAGATTGCTGTACACTGCAGTCCAGTGCATCCACCAAATCCCGCTCTAGCTGGTCATCACCTTCTTCATGGTAGTTGTCTGCCTCCGCCTTATAGGGCTCCTATTGTGCCATTCTCTCTGCATGCACACTCAATTTACTGGGAGTTGAGAGAGTAATGGGGGAGTGGAACTAACCCTGCAAGGCCAAGGATTATGCCTTAATTTAAATGTGGAGGGAGATGCCTGGACCAAAAACCCACTCGAGGCAAAGCCTATGCAAATGTATACAACCCAGCACACACTTGTGAGACAGGGCGTAGGGGAGCATTCACCCCTGCCACCACATACAGAGCCAAGTCACGTTATGTGTAGAAAAAGTCAGCAAATGCTCTGATCAATATCCCTGAGTGTCGCGTTCAATTTCTGCACATGCGCGTTGTGTGGTCCTTGTTTGCAAGTAAAGAGGACTGTGCACATCAGCGAGATGTGCGCTGTTCGCTCCCCACTCCACTGAGGCAGCAAGCAGCGTCAGAGTCCGACCGCCGTAAGTGTTCAGAAAATGAAGGCAGAATCCCAGCGCTGTAGCGCATGCAGTAGGTGATCGGTCAACTTACCACTCCTGCCCTCATAGAACCGCAACCCATAGAAAGCATGACATTAACAGCAAATAGAGGTAGGAAATACCTATAACTATGGCATTACAAGCATATAGAAAAGAAACATTCTAAGCAATAGAGATATGAGATATCTATATTACAACAGTACAAGCATAAAGAATTAAACTGCACTTATCTGGCTGTGAAGCAGCAAAGAAAGAGGAAACAAAATGGTGACTTCTACAGTTATATGGGTAGCTCATGTATAATTGGAGCATGTGACATGAGAGGTACAGGAAAACATGGGTAATGTAGTAAAGAAATGAGAAGCATAAACAGAGCCTTCGGTTCATGACATAGAATTTGTGGCATGTAAAAACAAATTGACATAGAAAGAAAAGAGAGGTGGGCACACTCCTTCCCTGATAAAATGGCTTTGGGCCAAGTAAACCTCACAATCCAATAGATAGTACAGTGTTAGCTCACAGTGAGTATGAGTGCTTTTTGAGAAGGGTTCAAACTCCAGCTGGAAAATTCTATTTTTATATTCTTTTTCATTTTTTTCTATTTTACCCAAATGAAAGATGTCCCTATGTAAATCACCCCTAGCAGTGTCTGTGAGATTTGTGGCCTCTTTAGTCAAGTCAGTGCATGACAGACATTTGTGACATGCTGTTGCATGTGGAAGGGGGCAAGGTTTGCTATGAAAGAAATCCCTTAATTTGTGGAATGAGAGTTTGGGAATGGTTGTGTAAGAAAAAGAAATGCATGGGGCAAGTCTGAGAGTGAAAGAAAAGAAGGGCTATTTGTTTATAAATCACGAAAATCAAGTGTAGATTTATGGCATGTAAAATGAAAACGACATGGAAATAGAAGAAGGACAGCACTTTTTTTCCATGCCACAAGAGACTTTGGAATGCACTTGACTATGTAGAACAGATGGTCCAGTGGTAGTTCACAGGGGCTTAGAATGCTTCTTGACAAGGGTTCAAGTCCCAGCTGGTGAAATTCCTTTTTCAAATTTTTTCTATTTTACCCAAATGAAAGATGCCCTATTGTAAATCACCCCTTAGCAGTGTCTGTGAGATTTGTGGCCTTTTTAGTCAAGCCAGTGCATGTCAGACATCTGTGACATGCTGTGGCATGTGGAAGGGGGGGCAAGACTTGCTAGGAAAGAAATCCCTTAATTTGTAGAATGAGACTTTGGGAATGGTTGTGTAAGAAAAAGAAATGCATGGGGCAAGTCCCAGAGTGAACGAAAAGAAGGGGTATTTGTTTATAAATCACGAAAATCAAGTGTAGATTTGTGGCATGTAAAATGAAAACGACATGGAAATAGAAGGACAGCACCTTTTTTCCGTGACACAAAGGCTTTGGAATGCTCTTGCAACTGCAGAGCAGATGGTCCAGTGGTAGTTCACAGGGGCTTGGAGTGCTTTTTGACAAGGGTTCAAGCCCCAGCTGGGGAAATTCGTTTTTTCAATGTTTTTCTATTTTTCTTCTATTTGACCCAAATGAAAGATGCCCTATTGTAAATCACCCCTAGCAGTGTCTGTGAGATTTGTGGCCTTTTTAGTGAAGCCAGGGCATGTCAGACATTGGTGACATGCTGTGGCATGTGGAAGGGGGGCAAGGCTTGCTATTAAAGAAATCCCTTAATTTGTGGAATGAGACTTTGGGAATGGTTGTGTAAGAAAATAAAATGCATGGGGCAAGTCTGAGAGTGAAAGAAAAGAAGGGCTATTTGTTTATAAAGCATGAAAATTAAGTGTGGATTCGTAGAATGTAAAAGCAAAACAGAATGGAAACAGAAGAAGGACCAGCACTCTCTGTCTATGACAAAAGGCTTTGCACCCCACAATGTTAGAATACAACAGATGGTGCAGGGATTAGTATCAGGGACTTGCTTGAATTCAGACAAGGGTTCAAACCCCCACCCGGGAAAATTCCTTTTTATATTGTTTTTCTTTCTTTCTTTATTTTAGCCGAGTGAAAGATAGTCCTTTGGAAATCACCAACTGGCATTATCTGCAGTTAATCATGAAAGAGCATGTCAGAAATCTATGACATGCTGTGGCACATGTCACATGAGCTGTGGCATATGCCACATGACAGAGTGACACGTGTCACATGCCAGGAATGGGCACCAACCCTTACTGAGGTTTCAGCTGGGAGCCGACAGACCTTGCAGTGGTGAGCGGAGGCTGTGCGGGGCCTGCTGGAGATATCGGGGACAAGGGTGGCCAGGTTCCTCGGTGCCTGTAGCTCCTGGGGGCTTTGTGACTGCTGCCCGACTGGGGCGAGGGTAGTCGGCCGGTGGACTGCACCTGGGGTCAGGCTTTTCACCCTCCCTTTTCCCTCATCACTGCTGACCACCATGATGCTGCGCCGCTGAGGGCCCGTGACACGTGGCACAGCAACTCCCGTCTTTGTTTGGTCCGTGAGGGGGACATCGGACCCAAGGTATTTACCTCTACAGTCTTTGTAGGGTAAGATTGGCGAGGACACCTTTAAGTGTGGGCACTCTGCTGCCCACCCCTACCAAAAATACCGAAAGCAAAAATACCGAACCTTGGCTGGTGCAACTCTGTGTGCAGCAGTGTGCAGAGCCAAGTCCCTCGGGGAGGTCCGCTTCAAGGTAGCGGTGAGTAATCTCGGGCTTCACATGGACTCTGTCCTCCATCCCAGCCCTGTCAGAGGAAAGGAGCCGCTTCCAGTTACTCTGCGCTCGCCTAATTTCTCATTTAAATGCTGGGCCCGGCTAATACTTCTCCAGCTGCCGCTGCTGCTTCTCTGCGGTAAGAGCAAGCACTTTTAAAGAATCCGAGACTTTTATGATGGGGGATGTTTGTAGTTGGACAGTGGTAATATCCTAACTTCGGTTTGATATACCGTGGTGCTATGTGGTTCTAATAGAGGAGTTCCATATGCTGCTGTTCCACTTTAAATGTAATAACAGTCAGCTGTCAGATTTCACCCTGCGACAAGAATGCCATTCGGGCGAGGAGGTAAGCAGACGGAGGACTCCTACGGGACTAGGGGCGAGAGGGGTGCAAACAAGAGTTCCCATGCAGGGGCCTCGATGTGGCCTTTCTTTAATTTCTACTAAAAGCCGGCATCAACAGGATGTGGTGGGGTATAATCAGCATACTGCCCGGCTGTGTTAAGAAGCTTGAACTTTGGGAGTGTGCACGGCGTTCATCTCCGCCTAGTGACCTACCTTCTTTATGCCCACCCCTCCAATCATGTCATGAGCCGCACGGTCATCATCCAATCAGACGACGAACCAGACGCGCCGCAGTTTTGAAGGTTGGTTGGAGAGCTAGAGTTTCCCTTTTGCCCCCAAAACGGAAACCTGAGCAATCGCTGTGAGAGGAATGGAGCCCGAGAGTGGTGAGGAGCAGCCTGTGGACAGAATGACAGGCTCTCACCCACCCCATCCCCTCTTCCGCTGGCATCATGCCCACCCTGTGGATGGTACTGCCACTTGGCTTGGCAGCCTGTGTATTGGGACAAACGGTGAGTGCACCAGCTCTGCTTTTGTTTTTTTATCGGGCTTACCTGTACTAGTGCCTAGGACACAGTGGCACACTACTGACTCCTGCGGTGGTGCAAGAGACCACCAGCCCCTCCATTGGTCGATGGTTATCTGTGGCATTTCTCCTAACTTCTGTTGTGGTCCTCGACAGAGGAGGGTGGGGCCTGCAGCAAGGGTGTGACCTTCAAGGGCAGACACAGCAATACTACTCCTCGGAGCGGGCGACCTTCTCATTGGCGGGGTACCTGTGGTGCATTAAAGATTCTCGTCCCCCACACTACCCCTCAGAGAAGTGCCGGCGCAGATCTCATCATCATGCAAGATGTATGTTTGCATGCACCAGTTTTTGTCTTTTATTGCTAGTTGTTGTGTTCTAGGTGGTGTGTCCTACTTAATATTAAATATAACTTAATTAGGGCGGAGCGGAACTCCGCGGAATTCCACTGAGTTTTTGTGCAACTTCGCTGAATTCCGTGTAGTTCAACTACGCGAATTCCGCCCACCCTTGGACACCTTGCCGCCCCTGCTGGTGAGAGGTGGCCACACTGGTGACCCAATCCCCTACCTGGTACAACACACTGCTCCAGGGTGGGAGCTGGCAGTGGAAACAGCATTATGCAGGTCACCTTTTGATAGGGAGTTGCGGGTCTGGGAACTTGAACCCTTTCGGTTTATAGCTCAAGATATGCCTATGGAAAGATTGAGAGAGGGGGATGCCTTTTAGCGGGGGACCTTTACCCGGGGGAGGTTTTCCTCACATTTCAGGACACACAAGACACCTTCAACGTAGAGCAGGGTCACTTCCTCCACTACGCCAAGCTGGAGAAAACAGCCAGGGAGATCTAGTGCATCCACACAGCAGCTCCGTGGCCTTCTCATACACTGGGAAGCTTAATTAGGTGGGGTGAGGGCAGGCACCTTGTTACACTTTTCTATGTAACTCTCAGGGCGGATACCTCTAAAATTCCCTAACGGGGAGGGCGGCAAGGGAGTGTGACCTGGGCGACCTGATCGAGGACTGGTGTGGAGGGTGTCATGTAACCATAGATTTAAACATTTGCACCTCAAGTTTCTACATCGCACATAAATAACTCCTGTGGGGGCTTCACAGAATGCATCCTACTAGGGTAGTGAATTGTGTTCGCTGCACGGAAGAAGGTGCCACCATTTTGCATTTAGCATTGTGGTGTACCGAGGTTTTAAACTTTTTGAAGGAGGTGGTCCCTAGAGTGAAGTAAGTCCCAAGCATTGAGCTTCCTTACACGCCGGCAGCATGCTTCCTGGGGTTGGTACCATACAAATGTCTGCAACTTGCATTGCTTCTGGCAACAACAGAGTAGCCAAAGGCTGGATGGGGTCCCGGGTGCCAAGTATAGACCTTCGGGTTTGAGATGTGTTGGAGTGGGGAACTGCGGAAGAGCACCATATACGCATCTCCTGCACTGATGAGAGGGCTTCTGAAGCATTAGCAGCTTGGTGGCAGCTGCTGGACGAGTTTATTGCATATGAGGCCTCGGACTCTGACTCTGATCATGGTGAATAGGTTTTTGAATTTATATATTGGGTATATTGATGTCATTTGATGGGGTCAACTGTTGTGGATGTATTCAATGCATAATTTAGTCCGGCTAATAGACTTGGTGTACACAATAATGTTACTTATGTACTGCTTATAGGGCACAGGCAGGTGAGATGGGGACCACATTGCACAGTTGATTTGCACTGAATGCCATGTTTATTGTTTAGAAAAAAATGAAAATAAAGGTTTAAAAAAAAACTTTAATTGCACATACATCCGCCTCTCATCCATTGCACAATTCAGAGCCTTAAAACATATCCCACATGCTCCACCATTACCCCTTACTCATACACCTTCCACCCTAAATAGTCGCCCAAAAAATTAACAACATGCCACTCTTCACAACTTTGCTTCTCCATGTCTATTACGCAACTAGGCTACATCACATAAACAAGACAGTTCACCAACTCACTCTCAACCACCATCTCCACCACCTACACACGCAGACCCATCAAAAGGCCTTCTAAGCCTGCTGGACGAGGAATACAATATAGAAAAACAACACTATTGCTATCCTCATACAGCTAATACCAGCACTAATGACACACCTGTTACCAGTTTAAAAAATACAACTCACTCCTCTAAAAAACAAATTCACACCACAACCAAAACACAATCTCTAAACTGCCTATCAGTAAATGCTCGATCATGCTCTAAAAACAAGCACCACATATATGACCTAC
Source organism: Calotriton arnoldi (assembly GCA_963921515.1). Classification (NCBI taxonomy): domain Eukaryota; kingdom Metazoa; phylum Chordata; class Amphibia; order Caudata; family Salamandridae; genus Calotriton; species Calotriton arnoldi. The sequence goes on from CAWUFW010019677.1 coordinate 117,765, forward strand.
TCACTGACACACAACCTGACTTACTCTTCATAACTGAATCATGGTATATAGATGGCATGGCTCTAGTGTTGCATGAAGCTGTTCCTCCAGGCTATCAAACTATCATACAAAATTGTATAGGCAAAAGAGGAGGTGGACTAGCTGTTATATTCAAGCAAACAATAAATCTCAACAAAGTTGATGATGAGATTTCCATACAAGGTTGTGAAGCCCTCATCACCAGATGCAACCCTACACCAACTTCCTCCAGTAACTTACTTCTCCTTTACAGACCAACACCTAGCAATGCAACATTCCCAGACACATTTTTAGACACAGTTTCAAACATTATAACACTACACTCCAACCTATGCATTCTTGGTGAACTAAACATATGGTTTGACAAACCTAATATGCCCCATCCCACAAAAATCATCACTGGCCTAGACACAAACTGAACCTACATCAGATCATCTACAAACCCACACATACTGCTGGACACATCCTAGATGTCATTTTTGCAAATCCAGAACTAGTTACCTTTCAAAGAATGACTCCAGTCACATGGCCAGACCACCATTTGCTAGCTTTCCAACATAAAACATCAGAAAGCAACACACCTAATACCACCTTTCATGCATTCACCTACCGAACGCGGAGCATACTCAATTTTGAATACTAGAATTCAACACTGATCTAAAAACAATAAATTATGTTCATAAACTTTGAGTGGATACAGGAAGCTTTTGATATCCCATCATCACTCAGAAAAACAAAACAGGACAAAAGAAAACAAGCACCTTGGAGAAATACAGGACTAAAAGAGTTAAAACAACAAATTATGCTTTTCCGTGAGTCAAGACGAAGCTGCGCCTGACTGCAGGAACACTAACCGGGCTCTTATAAAGGAGGCCCTTGCCACCGAACCAGTCCAGAGGCCAACCCATTTGGCCTTCACCTTTACGCCCGGATCACATTGGGCCACAAAAACAACTCTGTTAAGAAGCACTGCTCGCCACTATTAGTATATCTTCACGCTTGCCCTGACGAAGTTCAACAATTGAACGAAACACGTTGGCTGATGCTTTGCTTGGACTGTTTGAAATAAAGATATATATTTTTGCAACGAAGACACTGATCAAGCTTCCTTATTGACATTTTACCCACCTGGTAGTGCACCGCTCCAGTGTTTTCAAAGTATTGTATATCTGCCTGGCAGTTGGCATCCCACAACGGCGGGTGCCGGAGCTGTTTGTGCACACTGATTCATTACACACTACCAATTCACCAACTGGGGAACACACCGAGGAGGTGCGGCTATTGGAGTCTGCCGTTGGTTCCTTTCTCTCAACAAATTAGAAAGCAGCAACGCACCTAGCTCAAAACAAACTGTAATCAAGACAAACTTCACCTACAGAAACATAACAGAATATACAAGTCAACAATCAAAAAAAGTACTATTCAGACAGCATTCAAAATGCTAAATGTGCAAATAAAGAAATTTATAAAATTTTCACCGAATTTTGTAAACCTAAATGGACAGAAGAAAATTATCCCATTACTCAAGAATTCACTGACAAACTGGCAAATCATTACACAACCAAAGCAGACACTTTGGCCTCCGCTATTTAAAACAAGAGAAAACTGCCAGCAGCGACCCATTTCTAAAAATACCCTTGAAGAGTAGGCTAGCCTAGCCTGTGCATTCCTTCAAACAAATATTACAAAGTGAATTTATGGATCTGGTCAATGCAAGCAGGTCAGCCGGCTGCCCTTCTGACCCTTGTCCACCACAAATCTTCAAAAACATTCTTCTAAGTACCTCATCTGCCATGCCAGTAAGAATAATCATCAATCAATCTTTAGTTACAAGAATCTTTACTGAAGACCTAAAAAGGCATTACATATCCATTATTACAGAAAACAAACCTGTGCTCGCATGACCCTGAGAACTACAGACCAATTACAGATGGGCCTTTCCTGGGTAAGCTGATAGAAAGAGCAGCATTCACCCAGATGTCGTAATTCATTGAAGATAACTCCATACTTTCAGATTACCAAACAGGATTCCGTCCAGGAAGAGGCACAGAATCTACCCTCATCTCCATCTGGGATGACCTTAAAAACACAGTAGACCATAATGGGGTCGCTGCACTACTTCTCTTGCACCTCTCCTCTACCTTCAACACAGGTGACCATGACACTCTAATACAAAGACTCTATGAAGCTGGCATAGACGGGAGTCCGACCTTCAAAACAGATCAAATGTCATCTATACTGCCCCTTTCTCATCCAATCCGTACTTCACAAAAGGAGGGGTCCCTCAAGGCTCTGTCATATCGCCCATGCTTTTCAACATCTACATGAAGTCATTACGGACAATAAACAATGAATTTCAGCTCACATGCTATAACTATGCAGATGACACACAAATACTTCTTAAACCGGAAGGCCCTAAAGACATTGGAAACTCAAAAATATCAAGTTGCCGCAGAGCCGTTGATCAAGGGAGGATTGGAGCCATCTCAAATTGAATGCTTCACAAACGAAAATACATGTGGCGATTGGAAAAATGATAACCCACTCTGCACCTGGCCTGACTATCTGGGACCACCTCCTAAAGTATCTGTTGGAAACACCCCTTTTGCATTGTTATCCCCAAACATTTTGCTTCTTCCTCCTATTTTTCCTCTCCTGATTTTGTTGGTTTTAGGACTCTGGGCACTTTACCACTGCTGATCAGTGCTAAAGTGCATATGTTCTCAGTGTAAATTGTGGTTCAGCTTGGTTATCCATGATTGGCATATTTGATTTACTGGTAAGTCCCTAGTAAAGTGTCCTGGGTGTGCCAGGGACAGTAAATCAAATGCTACTAGTGGGCCTGCAGCACTGGTTGTGCCACCCATATGAGTATCCCTGCAACCATGTGTCAGACCTGCCACTGTAGTGTCTTTGTGTGCAGTTTTAAACTGCCATGTTGACCCCCTTTTGATGTGATATTTACGGGCAGCACACAGCTGCGGGAGTTCCACTCTCCCCTTTTTCCCTACCCCCGTCTTTTTTCTCTCTCACTGAATAGAGTGAAGTGACGCACGCATCTACGTGACTCATAGTTCTGCACACATAATGATGGAAATCACCGGCCTCACCTTTTTCACTGAGGAAGTGGAGAGAATCTTGGCCACTAGTACCCCTTTTGAAAGCACTAGTTACTTTAATGTCGGCATGGAGAATAATTATTGCGACAAATTGAGTACTTTGAAAAGAAAGCAAATAAAGACCATGATACACGGGATAATGGTGACCAAATATCTGCGTGTTAATGCAGCCCCACAAGGACTGATTGTAAGGAATGAGCCGTTTATATTCCAGCATGATAAGATGTTCAAGAAAGACTGGTCTCTCATCTCCTGGCATTGTACAAGAGACTGGCTGATCCTGATTATAAAAACCGCAACACGCCTGGCTCAGGAAATGAAAACTCAGATACAAGACCTAGAGATACGACTAAAATCATACCAGTCCATCAGCTCTCTTAAGAAGAATCTAGAGGAACTCAACAAATCACTGAACGACTTTGAATTATCACTGAAACAGAGCAAATTCCTCAAACTGAAGAAAGATACTGCCAATTTCAGTCATGAAAAGGTGTAACATACATCAGAGAGGACTATGTATCTTCTAAAAGACACCCTGGCTACAACACGGACAGTGATGTATCCAATGCTGGCTCTGATAATTCCAATTCAAGCACTGGTACGAGGGCTCCCAACAGAGGAAAACAACCATACAGGAGAAGTTAAAACAGGAGCCAGCGAGGCAATTGGGGTACCTTCCAGCAATTGCCTATATACCCTACACCTTTCTTCTATGGCCCTGCACCACATATGCCACCACATCAGTCCTTTTTTAACCCGTGGGATACACCACCCGGACATCAGAGACAACATCAAGAAAACCAATATGAGCCTTTTTTAGGATCAGGCCGTCAGAGAGGGAGGACAAGGAAACGGAACCAGGTCCACTGGGGGACCAACCAACAGACCTCCAGGGTAGCCACTCGGAGCATGACGGGCTCAAACAACAACCAATAGGGATTGAGGAACCAACCAGCCTAGTTGTCAACCTAACCGATACCATCCTAAGCCCCATCCAGCAGGGAATCCTGGAAAAAGGCCTAAGTTTTGTACCTACAGCGAATGTGGACAAATTCAAAAGGTTTTCTTTGCGGATAAAAAAGGCAGTTAAGAACCTAAAGATAATACAGGACTGAGGAACAAGTCTACTTTCACCCCACCGGTTACAGCAATCCCTGTGGAGATTCTAGCTTTTGAAAAAGCAGTGTTAAAAGAAATAGGGGACCTTAACCCCAGGGACACTACGGTGTTCCACAACACCTCTAAATTAGAGCTACAACACCTCTAAATTAGAGAATGCCAACCTGGTCATAAAATCGGCAGACAAGGGTGGAGCCATCGTTATCCAGACTAAAGAGGCTTACCGGATGGAATGCCTCCGTCTACTACAGGATCCACGGAACTATGAACCTTTAAATAGTGACCCTAGAGAAAGAACTAGAAAACATATAGGGAGCATGGTAGAGGAGGCCCTTGCCCACGACTGGCTATCAAGGAAAGAAGGTGACTTTCTGACCAACAGGAATCCAATGACCCCTTACTTTTACACCATCACTAAGATACACAAAGATTTACATCGACCACCTGGACGCCACATTCTCTCCGGGATGGGCTCCATTTTGGAACCTTTTCAAAATTTGCGGATGCTTTTCTCAGACCAATTATCCAGGGCACTGAGACTTACCTGAAAGACACCAAAGACATTCTACAAATCTTAAATGATCTGCCTTTTGATCCCTGTTGGATTTGGCCCTTTTTGGCAGGTTCACCCCTAAACTTTTTGCCTTTTCCCTGACATGGTTTTGGTGGTTTTAGGCCTCTGGGCACTTTAGCACTGTGGTCCAGTGTAAAGTGCGTGCGCTCTCTGTGTTACATTAGTAAGGTTGGCCTGCCCTCCCATAGGAATGCATTGGGGATTCCTTGATCAGTGTTTGTCAGTGGTAATTCCTGTTATGAGAGGAGCAGTATGGTCAAATCTGGCATGTATGAAATTGTGTGAATAAATGTTGCGCAATGGTGTGCGCAGATTTATTGTGGTTATTTTAGAAATGCCACTTTTAGAAGTTGGCATTTCTGTGTGCTTGATGTGAATTGCATGTCTGGCTTGTGAGTGACAGGAGCTGAGAGGTGTGGGTGGCTCCAGGAGGGGCAGGGTGAGTCAGCGCTAGGCTGAATAGGACATCTGGGCTGAGAGTAGTGGGAGGGATAATACCCTGACTCTGAATAGGATGGTGCCTGCCTTAGTGAATGCTGGCTCCGCCCCCTGTGGTGTGTCTGATCACCTAGCCCCCACCTGACAAAGGGGAAGAGAAGCTTGCAAAACAAAGTGCTCCAAATCCCCTCTGAACCAGTTGCATCTGGTTCCCCCATGCCCCGCACTTTAGACAAAGGAAATGTTGATATAAATATAGGTGCTGTGACCCCATGAAAATGTTCAGTTCTGGTGCTGGTGGTGTTCCTGCCTTAGTGGGGGCTTGCTGCTGCTGGGGCTCAGGAGGAACAGCCATGGGGGCTGCCTCCCTGCTGGAGGGCCCTGTGTGCTGGCCTCCCTGGGCCCAGCTATACCCCTTGGACTCTTGCAGGACTTAAGCGCCCTGGGAGCGCTTGACTTTTACTTTTAAGAGCACCTGGCTCTTTGCTGTGAGGAGCGAGTGGGCCATTGCAGCGCTACGCTGCATATAGAGCGAGAGAGGGAATCCCCCGGCGTAGGGATTCCCCCGTAATGCCTTAATTGCGGGGTGCCCATCCCGCTTATTCAATCTTGATTGCAGGTGCCCACCCTGCTTCTGCGTGTTTTTCATAGCGGGTGCCCACCCCGCATGTGCCTGCTTAAAGAGGGAGCCTACCCCTCATTTCGCCGAAGAGATCGCCGCCGCGGCCCGAGTGAAAAATGGCCTCCCACCCGGAAGCCAGGCAAAGTTCGCCTGCCTCTGGGCGGGGCCGGCGGCAGGACCGGAAGAAGTGCTGGTGACGGTGCGGGGCTCCCGTGAGCAGATGGGAGCCCCGATGCGCAGAAGGAAGTGAAGGCGGAAGGGAGGACGGGAGCCTACCCCGCCTCCAAGAGCTCGAAACTCGAAGTCCCGGGTCCCAGGAGGGGGCCAGGGTGAAGAGGCAGCGCGGCCGAAGGTGAAAGCTGCCGCGGCCGCCACTGGCAGCCCGAGTGAAGGGGAGAGGCGGCCGGAGCAGGCCGCGACCGAGCGACATCCCAGGAAGGGGCTCCCGTGGTGAAGAGGGAGCCCCGTGGCAGCCGCAGTGTGACCGGGCGAAGAGAGAGTCCGGTGAGTTGAACCAGGTGGGGAGGTTGGTGTGAGTCGAGGCACGCGATCGGTGCCTGCCCCCAGAGCTATTCCCCTGAGGCACAGAGGTGCCAATCCCTAATTGCCATGAGTGGCCCTGTCTGGCAGCGGGCCGCTCCAACGTGAGGGCATAGAGGTGCCCGGGCCCCATAGCGTTGTTCATCCCAGCTGCCCCGCTCGCAGAGGGCAGCTGCAACAAGGGGCATGTTTGCTCCCAGAGCCCCAGTGAGGCCCCAGAAGGCACAGTTGTGCCAGGGCCTATTATTGATTCACAGCTGCGCCGCACTAGCGCGGGCCGCTGCACCATTTTGCATAAGTGATTCAGAAGTCCCTGAGTGAGTGGGACAGGAGGCACAGTGGTGCCAAGCTTTCACTTGATCCACAGCTGTGCAGCACTTAGTGCCAGCTGCAACGTTTAGGCCACAGTTCTTTGGGGGCCTTGTGAGAGAGAGGAGTGAGATGCACTCCTTGGCCCTAGCGCAATGGCGCACTTTGGATTCCGCTGCACAGGCAGCAGCCCTGACATTCTGGACACAGGGCATTTGAGCCCCTTTGAGAAGGCCAGTTGGCCAGGGGGTCAGTGATTTACGTGATATTAGGAAATGTGATGCTTTACTGGGATTCATGCCTCTAAATGCGTTTGGGGATGAGATTAGGTGCGTAATGTGATTATGCTGGTGAGATTATTTCCTACTGTGAGTATACCCCTAACGTGAGTGATGCTTAGGAGGTTAGGGTCTAAGATGTAAGACTGATGAGGTTAGCGTACAATGTATTTCACGCCTAAATGTGATACTGTGCATAATATGGTTTATGTTGCAGGATAATGCTGAGTACAGTGTTTGCCAGTAGTTACTGGTTGTGTTCTACGTTTATGATATGTCCTACATTTACTAAGTTCACTTTGTGATGGTTCTGACAGTGGTCCAGTTGGCCCTGTTAGGTGTATATAATCCCTTGCAGATATTACCTAGTGCCAGGTGGCACAATGTATATTATGTGATTACTATTCTAATGTGTTATGAGAATACAAAGGCTATTTTTGATATAACCTTGTGTGGAGTTCCTTTTGTGGTGTGCCTGGTATGTTGTTGCTGTGTGCGTGCGCAAACGCTTTACACATGGCCTCCGGGATAAGCCTGACTGCTCGTGCCAAGCTACCAGGGGGTGAGCAGGGTTTATCTTTGGCGGGTAACTCCCTCGCCCTGACTAGAGTGGTGGCCTCTGCCTGGCTTTGGCGCTAGCCTGAGCCAACCAGAGATCCCATTTCTAACAATCCCCAAACACAACTTCTGATCTGACTTGACTTTGAAAGTCTGTACACAAGCCTCCCTCACACCAAGATCTTGGAGATACTAGAAGAGGTGTTGTTCATGACCGAATGGAAATATCAAGCCCCACGCAACTTCGTGATGAAATGTTGCAACTTCTCTCTTACTGAGAATTTCTTTGGGTTTGAAGATCAATTATTCCTACAGAAGCATGGTACCAGCATGGGAAGCACCTTTGCTCCTAGTGTAGCTGGACTGTATGTCCACCATCTGGAAAGACAGAAAATCCTATCAACCATGAACCCATACCTTACCAACATTGGCCTCTGGAAGAGATACATTGATGATGTGCTAATAATATGGAATGGCAATGAAGACAAAGCCAAGTTATTCATCACATGGCTGAATGAACAAAACAATTTTCTTAAATTCACCTACACCATCTCCAAAACGAAGATGGTCTTTCTGGACCTCAACATTTTCCCAAATGAGGTTGGCTGAAAAACAACGACGCACTTCAAGGCCACAGCTAAAAATTACCAGTCATAATCCAAGACACCTGAGAGAAAATTTACCCTTCGGACAATTCTTGAGCTTAAGGCGCAACTGTTCCGATATCAACGATTACAAATCTTAAGCAGCAGATCTGCAAATCAAACTCAAAACACACAACTACCCCGACAAGATAGTGGCAAAGGCAATGAAAAGGGCAAGAAATAATAACAGACAAGCCCTACTGGAACCAACCACACCTACAATGGGTTAGATACGCCCCATTTGAATTATGACATAGAACAGCGCATCCAACACAGTAACGAAGATCATCAACAAACACTGGAGAATCTAAGTGGCAGCGCTACCCCTTTGCCAAAACCAATGTTTTCCCACAGGAGAAGTCGCAACCTGAAAGATATGCTGGTACATACAAGACCACGCCCTCTCCGGGATAAACAAGCCAACCAGAGTTTCATTGCTCCCATCAGTGGACATCAGCCATCTAGTAATTGTAATGTTTGCCATTTGACACAGACCAGCAAAAAGATTACCTTCAATGACAACACCACATGGGAATTGAGAAGATTCACCAATTGCAACACGGAAGGGGTGATATATATGATCACCTGCCCATGCAATTTGCATTACATTGGTATGACCTCCGGGAAGAAAAAAACACGGATCTGCGAGCACCGGAGCAATTTGAGATGCCAACGAGCTACAACCAAAATGACCACACACTATATTGAACAACAACACACACTCAAAGATCTACGATGGACAGTAATTGAAAAAAATCGACAATGAGACCCATCTTTTCGAGAAAGAACAGAGATGGGTTTACAGATTGAAATCTCATGAGATAGGTCTTAATGAAAATATTCCCTGGGGCCAATTTACATAAAACTTTTGGAGGGACCCCTGTTGTCTGGACCTCCATTAACCTGAATGGCCACTGGTTATTGTACACATGTTTTATCTGTTCTCCTAATTCTACCCCTGCATCAAAAGAACTTCCTCACCACTTTGTGGGCCTTTCACGTCATTTCTATATAATTGGTTACCCTTTACAGTCTCTCGAAGCCTTCTTATGATAAAACCACTCACGTTATGACGAAGAAGGTTTTTTAGCCATTTGTTCAGCCCACCCAACTCTCCATGCCTCCTATTATTCTAGCATTATTATTATTTTTCTCTCTTTTTCTTCGTGCCAACCGAACAATATGTGTTTTTCACCCCGAGAGGCACTAAAGTAGCCCAGCCTCTCGTACACGTAATCGGACATCCCCGATTTCTTATTGAATTAATTTTGGACTGACCGGTTTCCCCGGTCTAGTTTTGAAAGCGCCCATCAGGACGCGTGCTATCACCTGTAACGTTGTGCCAGCGAGTAGCTACCAGACAGGAAGTGAGTACCGCACAGACTGCGAGACACGGTCTAGTTGTCAAGCGTCCACGAGGGCGCTAACATCGACCACCATTCAACGTTATAATCGAGACCGACACGCCCTCACGCATCTTCGGAGACTCGAGGGAGCCATGCAAGTCTTACCAGTAAGGGAGTAGCCTTGATGATGTAAGTAATCCCGCATTTGGGAGCTTTCTGTCACCTCATTTTGACTGAAATATAACTTCCCTGAGTCTCTCTCCTAAAAATAAATCCTCTAGGGTCTGACTACAGGCGTCCCTTTCCACTCCTAGCTGGACTCATGAGGCTGATTCACGGTCTCTCATCATGTATGTAATTAGCACAAAGCGTCACGTTTATATGATAATGTGCTAGTATATGTTTTCTGTCAGTCTTTTTATGTTGGTCTGTCTCGTGCGTCATTTGTCACGATGCGCTGCACTGGGTACTCACATACCTGCATTATCTCTACCACTATTGCCACTTAATCACTAATGATTTTTACATAACTATAGACCCGTAGGGTCATGCAATTTTTAATTCTTTTGTTTTTCTCTCCAAACCTCTATAGGATTTTTGTGATTTAAACAGACCAATTAGGTGCTGTATAAACCTTATTTTCTGTATTTGTTTGTGTATTATTGTACTTTATGAGTTGAATAGAACTTTAGGAGTGGGAGTAGTTTTCTCCTTTAAGGTCCTGTGGAAAAGCCTTGGGGTAGGGCTTGAAACCAGTCGACCGACAAGGGGAACAGTAGGTAATTTGCCTCAAATATTTCCCATTGATCCCCAGATTTTAACATATCAACTAGGGGAGTAAAATAAAGTTCTTTTTGTCCCACTAGTCTGATATTTTTAACCTTTTTTGTCATACAGTTAACCCACTCCATCTTGAAGACCCACATAGGTGTGAAGGTGTGTAGGTGTATAGGAACATTACTTTTTCGCAAAGTGCTCCTGCGTCTTCGTAGGTAGTAGCACACCCCTGTCCGTAGAGGGCAGGGATGAACCCTATGATGAAGCATGCCACCAAGGGGCAACCTGGGTGTGTGAGGGTTATCTGAAAGAATTATTTTTCTTTCCAGTCCTACTAAGAGGTTTACCCTCTCCTTCTCTAGTAGAAGGGACTCTATTTTGGTTATTTTGACCTGGCAAGTACACCCACTTGCCAGGCCCCAACCTTCCTTTTTCTTACATGTAAGGCACCCCTCAGGTAGGCCGAAGGTACCCCTGTGGGCAGGGTGCAGTGTGGGGGAAAGGTAGGACATGTAATGGTGTTTGTGACATGTCCTGATAATTAAATACTGAGCATTTAGTTTTTCACAATTGAAAGGCTATCTTTTCCATAGGGTAACATGGGAGTTTATTTGGAACATCTTACAAGTATAACTTTCCATGGGGACAAGATCAAGAAATTGAGTTTAGGCTCTCTAAGCTCAGAATGTAATAACACATCTTTTAGTAAAGATGGTTTTTAAATGGTGTTTTGAAAATGCCACTTTTAGAAAGTGTTACAGCCAACAAATGATGGACGGAATGCTGACAATGCAAACATTCTCCCCCAGTCAAAAGATCTGGGTTAAATCCATCGTTCTTTTGCCCACTACGCCACCCCAGTTTGGACCCAGCCATAAGCAAATCAGTCTTGACCCTGTGCCCCATGGGAACAGTCCAGACCGAACTGCCAGGCCAGGTCCTCCCTGGACCGGAAACAAGCATCCTGGGACCGGTTTCAGGGTATGTCACCCTTCTTCAGCCAGCCTAGCTTGAATCTAGTGGCGCAGTGAGCAAGGGACCCACGTCTGGGCATACCCATCCCACTTAGGGCGAAAAGTGTTACAGCAAACAAATGATGGACGGAATGCTGACAATGCAAACATTCTCCCCCAGTCAAGACTGATTTGCATATGGCCATGTCTGAACTGGGGTGGCGGAGTGAGCTAAAGAATGATGATGGATTAAACCCAGATCAGTTGACTAGGGGTGAGTGCTTGCAATGTTCAACACTCCGTCCATCATCCCCTTTGGTATTGCTTTGTTCGCCCTAAGTTGGCAGGGTATGCCCAGACGTGGGTCCCTTGCTCACTTTGCCACTGGATTCAAGATAGCCTGGCTGACGAGGGCTGTGAGCCCGAAACCGGTCCCAGGATGCTTGTTTCCGGTCCAGGGAAGACATGGCTTGGCAGTTCGGGCTGGACTGTTCCCATGAGGCACAGGGTCGGACTGATTTGCTTATGGCAATGTCTGAGCTGGGGTGGCGGAGTGAGCTAAAGAATGATGATGGATTAAACCCAGATCAGTTGACTGGGGGTGAGTGCTTGCAATGTTCAACACTCCGTCCATCATCCCCTTTGGTTTTGCTTTGTTCGCCCTAAGTTGGCAGGGTATGCCCAGACATGGGTCCCTTGCTCACTTTGCCACTGGATTCAAGATAGCCTGGCTGACGAGGGCTGTGAGCCCGAAACTGGTCCCAGGATGCTTGTTTCCTGTCCAGGGAAGACATGGCTTGACAGTTCGGGCTGGACTGTTCCCATGAGGCACAGGGTCAGACTGATTTGCATATGGCCATGTCTGAACTGGGGTGGCGGAGTGAGCTAAAGAATGATGATGGATTAAACCCAGATCAGTTGACTGGGGGTGAGTGCTTGCAATGTTCAACACTCCGTCCATCATCCCCTTTGGTTTTGCTTTGTTCGCCCTAAGTTGGCAAGGTATGTCCAGACGTGGGTCCCTTGCTCACTTTGCCACTGGATTCAAGATAGCCTGGCTGACGAGGGCTGTGAGCCCGAAACCGGTCCCAGGGTGCTTGTTTCCGGTCCAGGGAAGACATGGCTTGGTAGTTCGGGCAGGACTGTTTCCATGATGCACACGGTCAGACTGATTTGCATATGACCATGTCTGAACTGGGGTGGCGGAGTGAGCTAAAGAATGATGATGGATTAAACCCAGATCAGTTGACTGGGGTGAGTGCTTGCAATGTTCAACACTCCGTCCATCATCCCCTTTGGTTTTGCTTTACTTTTAGAAAGTGGGCATTTTCTTGCTTAGCCATCCTATGTGCCTCTGCTGGGTTGTGTATTGACTGGTTTTGGAGTGACAGGAGCTGGGCCAGAGAGGACAGAACTGGTTTGGACTGAGCTGAGAGACTTTTGCCACAAAAGAACAACGGAAATGTGGTATAAATATAGGGGCCAAGACCCCAAACCTTTAGAATACTTCTGGACTCAAGAGGAACCTCTGCCAAGTACAAGAGCTGGCGATGCTGTAAGGAGGAGTATTGCCCCATTGCAGTGTGGATGCTTTGCTGGGTTGGCCTGCAGAGGCTGCTTCTGCCAAGGAGAGGACTAAGACTAAACTGTGCTGTGTATCCTGCTTGAAGAAGATCTCCAAGGACTTGGTGTAGAGCGTGCCTCCTGTTCTGAAGTCTCAGGGACATAAAGACTTCACTTCCTCTGTCCTCATCCACCCGGAACTGCTGTTTCAGCTGCCACAGAGGGAAAAAGCAACACTGATGCCGGTGAGTGATGCCGCGACCTGCAATGAAGCCATGGGCAGTGCCCGTGAAGGGCACAACGCACCGCCCGACTTGCATTGCAGCCCTGACACCTGCTGACACTGCACCGTATCGACTCTAACCCCATCACCAAGGCCGCTGCCTGTACCGGAGCCGAGGGCACCGCTTGTGATGCTTATAACGCTCCACCCCGACTCGCACTGCAGACCTGACCTCACACACGCTGGTGCTTCATCATCACGGAGCTGATACCTGACGTGGGTTACCTCCCGAATCCATCAAGTCTGCATTGTCGTTAGAAACCACCACCTCGCCGCCAACGTGACATCACCTTCCCTGCAACAGAAAGGAACCAACGCCTCACCTTATCGACAACAGTAAGGAAGCGACGCCTCACCTCCCCTGCCTCGCAGTAAGGAACCAGCGCATCACCTTCCCTGTGGTCATAAGGAACCGATGCCGCACCTACCCTGTGGTCGTAAGGAACATTCGCCACCTGGCGCCAATGACACATCACATCCCGACACCTTGCTCCGTGTTTGTTTTCATTGTTTGCCAAGGTAGTATTCTTTGGGTCTGTACGATTCCATGCCTGGCCTGGGCAAGCCGGGGATGGCGCTGTACTTTGAGATTTCCATCGGCCACGACGTCATAATAGCTCCAGGTGGAGCTATTTGTTGCTACAAGCTTTATTTTTGTGAAAAACCTATTCTAAACTGGTGTGGTGTCCATTTGTAGTGTTTTTACTGTGTTACTGTATGTGTGCACAAATGATTTACACACTGGCTCTGAGATAAGCCTGCCTGCTGGTGACAAGCTACCAAGGGAGTGAGCAGGGGTTGTCTAAGGGTGTAACTCTCTTACTCTGACTAGAAGCAAGGGTCCCTACTTGGACAAAGGTGCAAACTATTGCCAACTAGAGACCCCCATTTCTAACAGTATCTAAGGAAGAAAGAAACCTATGAATTACCACGGACTCTTATCAATGAATGCCCAAGTGGACAAATTAGCAAGAGCAACCTTCATTACTATGACAACTCTACGATGCATCTTCCCCCACCTGGGATGTCCACACAAGGTCCAGGCTACTATCTCTCTTGTATTGCTTTAACTTGATTACGCCAATGGCTTCTACCACAAATCATCTTTATCAACTATTAAAGATTACAATGGATTCAGAACTCTGCTGCCAGGCTACTCCTACATGTAAAGCCACAAGCCTACATCTCCCCTGCCTCGAGGGCCCTACATTGGTTACCGGTTGCCAGAAGATCTACCTTCAAGCTGCTTTATATCACCCACAAAGCGATACATAGAACAGGACCACTTTTCATCAGGAATAAAATCCCCAAATACATTCAACAAAGGAACCTCCACTCCAGATTGGCAGCTCGCCTCAAAATCCCACCATGCAAGAAGAAAACCATAGGTGGCACATCCTCCTCTGTTCAAGCAGCCAAACTATGGAATTCATTACCCCCAAACATAAGATCCACAGATAACTATCTTATCTTCAAAGAGTACTTACGAGTTGGGTCTTTCCTTCACAACCGCCATACTCAAACACTAATGTACAGCATATCCCTGTGTATATAAACATTTATAATTTGATTATATGTGCGTATCTACATATGAGTATTTCTTTGTACGAATATGTATAGTAAATATTTATTTTTTAAATATATAGATATACTTTAAGTCTACTGTAAAAATATACATATACTTATGGTTAAATATACATAATGATCTTTGCTTATATTATGTCTAGGTCACTGCATAGTCTTCATATAAGTTATCTGATTAGATACTTATGGGTCTCTGTTTTAATTATCTATCACAATATGTACATATTATCATAACTATTTTATCTACAATTGCTTTGCTATTGAAATATTGAGGAAAATATAAAAAATACAATTATTTAAAAATAGGCAAATATATTAGCTTGAAGTACAGCACCATTAGAAAGTCTGAGTTTCTGAAATACAACTTACATCTTAATATGTTATCTTCCTTATACATGTATAGCCTCTCTATGTACTTATGTATCTGTATATTTATTACTTTACTCCTACTGCAGAAGAAAAAAATAAAAACTTTGACTTTCTCCAAAGCACTATCCCATGTCTCACCCTATACCTCTCTTACTATATCCTCTAGCTCCGCTCTCTAACTCATCCCAAACTCCTTCTACTTCTATGATCTACAAAATAACCCTTTCTATCTCTTCCCTCCTCTATCCCTCCTTGGATCACCCCATACCTCCTTTTACTACTAAGATCTCTCAAACGACCCTCTCTAAATTCTTCCCTCGTGCATCCCTCCTTTGACTCATCCCAAAACTCATTTTACTGCTATGATCTCCATAATACATTTCTAGAGACTCTTCCTTCCTTCATCTCTCCTTTTACTTATCCCAAACCTCATCTTACTACTTTGATCTCCCAAACAAAAACACTTTCTAGACTCTTCCCTCCTCTATCCCTCCATTATCCTATTCAACCCAACTAACAGACTCACATGCCCACCGCTCAAAGTAACTCATATTTCCCTATACTAATCCACCACAAATCCTTTTTGGGTACCGGAGTAGTGTGCTACTTACCCGATAGTGCTTCAATGCCTCGTTAGGGGTAATAAGCACTATTTAAATACAATTTCAATTACACATCTCTGCAGCATGCCCTCTGCTCTCCTAAGTCATCTGGACTTTGTGCTGTAAACATGGCTGCTGAGCCCTCCTATAGATGTGTAGAGGTACATGTTGAGCTAATGTGGCCTAAAGTACATCAGAGTTTAAATATAAGAACCAGGCTTCGATTAAACCAAAACATGGGAACAGATACTAACTTTTCAATGAGTGCCTTCAGACAAATGGAATACTTTCCCAGTTTGTTTTGTTTTAGTGCTGTCAGTACATCCACCATAAGCAATTACCCCCAAATCGATTAATTTATGTAAATCACACTGACGTTTTGTTTGGGTCGCGAGCAGGGTGAAGGAATTGATGGTTCAGGCTCGAGTGGCCACCTGAAACCTCAAGCGTGGCATGCGCCGCATACGGAAAACAAGGTGACCAGCCCACGTGGATCCAACGGCGTCTTCTTTTGATGATTACACTTTCTTTGGTATTTCATATGCAGGGGACTCATTTTTTCCAGCCCCACGCCTCTGGGGAAACAATAATATGTCAGACTTGGTCACCATGGTAACAGTGGGGGCACCAAGCGTGGTTATGTAAATTGCCTGGGACACTGCAGGTAGAGGTGCAGCAACGCCCAAAGCGCTTTTGTTGTTAATCACTCTGCAGCATCTCCTCGAACATTAATCAGAGGAACCCTAAACATGTGACTAATGCATTTTTGTGTAGTGATGCGGACCACCACACTGAAATGTGCCTAACTCCTGATGCGTGGTACTTGGCAGGGCTGGTCATTAAGGAAGGATGACTCAATGGAGCTCCCGTCCCAAATGAGATTCAACAAGACATCTATAAGACAAACCCCACCTTTTTTAGAGCATCTATTCGACAATGTTTTACGATGAGAAATATTCCCAGACTCCAGGAGGGGGTCCATAATAAACCTAATCTACAAAGGTGGAGACAGATCGGCACCGGAGAGTTACAGACTAACATCAGTCCTGGATGGCAAGGCCAAATTCTTTGCTCCCTACTGGTGAAAGATCTAACATCCTGGGCAAAGGACAATGAGGTAATTCCTATAAATCAAACAGGATCCCACCACAGCACAGTCAGGCACCTCAATAAACATCATGGCAGTATCATTAATGATCGACTTACAACTAAAGAGCGGACTCCTTCATACCTATACTATGTGGACTTCAAAGCTCCTTTGACTGTGTCCATCATAACACCTGATGGAGAAAACTAGAGCAATGGGGGTGCTGCAACCCATTGAAGGACTGCAGTGCGGCAAGGGCTGGTGTCTGCCTGACAGCCCGTCTCCCAGAAGGGAGGGGACATCACCTGACATCTGCCCTTTCTGCTGAAGGAGCGGGGGTCTGCCTAGACTTCTCTCTGCCTGCTTAGAGAGGGAAGGAGCGAGTGTGGCACTTCAGAGGTGAGAGTGTTCAGGAGGAGTAACCCAGTGTGTTGTGATGTGGAAATATCCAGAGAGACTGAGTGGCTGCCAGGAAGTATCCAGGATCGATGATGAGAGTCACAGGCTCATAGAGGTAGTGGAGGGTGCATTGAGGACAGCACTCAACAATAACCCAGCATCACAAGGACTTATTGTGCACCCAGGGCAGTCTTTATGGAAAGAAGGTTCTTTAATACATGTTGGATTTATTCAGAGTCTGGTGGATGAGATGCGCTGTCAGAGATGTGACGGCTATCCCGTCCGCCATATTACAAGTGCATTGTACCCGATGCCACTTGTTGGGACAGAAAAGTCCCTCTCAATGTGACGGACATGCACCCTTGCCCTGAGTACCCCAGCTGCAACAATATCTGGATCTTTGGTGCCGATTTTGGGACATAGGCAAACACGGATCATGCATGTGCGCCATGACTTAGGCATGTCTCATGGATTGCCGTCTTGAAAGACCGGGAGGGGCGCACATGCTAGACTACTGCCCTTACCAGGAGTTAAGAAGCGCAAGCGGGGTGGTGATCAGTAGTGTGTCACAGGATCTGCGTCACGGGAGCTGGGTAAAATTCAGCTGCTGTGTACTTAACTCACCCCTGGCCAACATCATGTTGGCATGTAGTGCTGTGCAGCACATGTGTGTTTGCGTGTGTGTGCGGTGATGCAGTGTGAGCGCGAGCATCTGCCTGTCTACTGAGACCAGAGGACACTGTGAGGAAGGAGGAGAGTGCATGGAGGGAGTGAGGCCCAGTGAGAGATCCTGTCAAGTGGACCCCAGAAGCAGAGTGTGAGATTTTGAGTCTTGTGGGACTGCCACAGTGATCGCGCTGTCTGCTTGTGTGCTGCTCAAGTCAGTGACCCTGTACACCATAGGGGATGCCATGAAGATAAGTGTTGATGCACCAATTGGCCATCTGCCCATGTCCAGCCCAGGTCGGTGAACCCATATGACAGAGGGGACCAGCGTAAAGATAAGTGTTGCTGCACTGATCAGGCCCTCCACGCATCTGCTGCACAAGTTAGTGACCCCATATGCAAGAGGGGAACGCAGTGAAGTAAAAGCATTGTTGCACCGATTGACCCATTGCACATGAACCACCCATGTACCCACCCACGTTGGCGACTCCTTATACCAGAGGGAGCTCCCATGATGAGTAAGGACCATTCCTGTGAAGAGTGAGGGCCGTGCAGAGTGCCACTGTAAAGAATAGAGGCACCCTGGGCACCAACTTCAGCACTGGAAGCCAAGTACCCACCCAAGACCTGCAGTCGGACCAGAGGGACTTACCACACTGACGGAGCATTGCAGACGTCCAACCACCAGGCCTGCAGTGACGAGACTACAAATCATTGCTGACATCCGCTACAGTCCACCACGACGCTGAACTGCTGAATGCTCCCAGGGTCTTCCATATCACATCACTAGTGGGAGCATGTAAGACTGATTGCTGGGCCACAGATTCCTGGGGGACTTGCTCTGACTCATAGCGCTACGACAATGGAACACTTTGACTTCTAACACATATTTGCTAGTGGGGCCTAACCTGAGCATTGCCTGTTACCTATACTGCCAGTAGGCAGGGATGTAGGGCTTAGGACCTTACAAGGAAAGCGCTAGAGTGCTGGGTCTATACTGCCAGTAGGCAGGGTAGTGGGTCCTACAACCTTACAAGGACAGCGCTAGAGTGCTGGACCTATATTGCCAATTGGGGCTTAGGACCTTACCTGGACAATGCTAAATGTGCTGGACCTATACTGCCAGTAGGCAGGGAAGTGGGGCTACAGACCTCACCTGGACAACCCTAGAGTGCTGGACCTATACTGCCAGTAGGCAGGGAAGTGGGGTCCATGATCTTACATGGACAGCGCTAGAGTGCTGGACCTATACTGCCAGTAGGCAGGGAAGTGGGGCTACGGACCTCACCTGGACAACCTTAGAGTGCTGGACCTATACTGCCAGTAGGCAGGTAAGTGGGGCCCATGATCTTACATGGACAGCGCTAGAGTGCTGGACCTATATTGCCAATTGGGGCATAGGACCTTACCTGGACAATGCTAAAAGTGCTGGACCTATACTGCCAGTAGGCAGGGAAGTGGGGCTACGGACCTCACCTGGACAACCCTTGAGTGCTGGACCTATACTGCCAGTAGACAGTTAAGTGGGGCTTAGGCCCTCACCTGGACAACCCTAGAGAGCTGGACCCATACTACCTGTAGGCAGGGAAGTGGGGCTCAGGACCTTACCCAGACAACACTAGAGTGCTGGAGCTATACTGCCAGTAGGTAGGGAAGTGGGGCCCATGATCTTACATGGACAATGCTACAGTGCTGGACCTATCCTACCAGTGGGCAGGGAAGAGGGGCTTAGGACCTTACCTGGACAATGCTAGAGTGCTGGACCTATACTGCCAGTAGGCAGGGAAGTGGGGCTCAGGACCTTACCAGGACAACACTAGAGTGCTGTAACTATACTGCCAGTAGGTAGGGAAGTGGGGCTCAGGACCTTACCTGGAGAACACTAGAGTGCTGAACATATACTGCCAGTAGGCAGGGAAGTGGGGCTTAGGACCTTACCTGGACAACGCTAGAGTGCTGGACATATACTGCCAGTAGGCAGGGAAGTGGGGCTCACACAACCACTCCACAATCATTGCAGGCTGTCACCTATAGGGACATACATTTTTGTCAATACTCGTATAGTCCCATCCACATAGGGGAAGCAATATATTCACTCTCAGTATCGGCATCCTGGCTTTATTCTCATACCATCTGCATCCTTTCGGTTGCTCAAAGCGACCCCTCAACAAACATTACGTCCCGACCACCATTGGGGTCTTGTCACTATACGTGTAGCGTACTTGCGGAGGCTCAGATTTAAAGTGAAAAGGGGGCTTATCCTTTGTATGTGCAGACTCTAGAGTGCCACCCGATTATAGGTGCCATATTGGAAGGATACACAGTGCGCGATCCCGCTGCTTATGGTCCTCCACCTTCTAAGTTCACCGATTTCTAAAATTATGCGCATTGTTACACTCGCTTATTCAATTATTCACCAACAACAAACGATAGGGGGAACAATCCACCCTCCATTAATATTTTATATGATTGAATGTGTCTTTGCTGCCATATTTCTAGGGAATATCCCAATATTTCTAAAGTCCTAGATAAAACAACCCAGTCAAACCAGGTTATACATATATAAAAGATGTTTTTGGTGGCAATACAACTAGGGAGTAGTCAATATTGATAGAGTTTAATATCCAATAACCCCATTAACAATGGCTATTCCATATTTGCATCCCGAACCTCAATGGACAGCAAAGGTTGTATTCAACATGGGGGCCAACCCTCGCTAACTCAGATTAGTACAGTATCTCACTGGCCCTTGTTCTATATTCAACTATATTCAAAAATATATATTTCAAATGACGTTTTTCTGTGTGTAAAGATCTACCCCTAATGTGTCAGCAGTGATCCCCAAAGATGGACCTATCTCTTAATCATGGGGCGTTTTGACCTCACTGCTTGTGATCCCCTCAATGTGGGTAAAGCCGAACCCCTGTGGAACATGTGATTATCCCTGAGGTTTATCCCACTCAACCAAATCATTTAGACCCCTCTGATCTGTCTGTACAGACAAAATCCAATGGGCTTCTTTTCTGAATAATGCCTCTTTTGCACATCTTTGATCCATTTTCTCAAGGACCTCACCTGGACAACCCTAGAGTGCTGGACCTATACTGCCAGTAGGCAGGTAAGTGGGGCCCATGATCTTACATGGACAGCGCTAGAGTGCTGGACCTATATTGCCAATTGGGGCTTAGGACCTTACCTGGACAATGCTAAAAGTGCTGGACCTATACTGCCAGTAGGCAGGGAAGTTGGGCTACGGACCTCACCTGGACAACCCTTGAGTGCTGGACCTATACTGCCAGTAGACAGTTAAGTGGGGCTTAGGCCCTCACCTGGACAACCCTAGAGAGCTGGACCCATACTACCTGTAGGCAGGGAAGTGGGGCTCAGGACCTTACCCAGACAACACTAGAGTGCTGGAGCTATACTGCCAGTAGGTAGGGAAGTGGGGCCCATGATCTTACATGGACAATGCTACAGTGCTGGACCTATCCTACCAGTGGGCAGGGAAGAGGGGCTTAGGACCTTACCTGGACAATGCTAGAGTGCTGGACCTATACTGCCAGTAGGCAGGGAAGTGGGGCTCAGGACCTTACCAGGACAACACTAGAGTGCTGTAACTATACTGCCAGTAGGTAGGGAAGTGGGGCTCAGGACCTTACCTGGAGAACACTAGAGTGCTGAACATATACTGCCAGTAGGCAGGGAAGTGGGGCTTAGGACCTTACCTGGACAACGCTAGAGTGCTGGACATATACTGCCAGTAGGCAGGGAAGTGGGGCTCACACAACCACTCCACAATCATTGCAGGCTGTCACCTATAGGGACATACATTTTTGTCAATACTCGTATAGTCCCATCCACATAGGGGAAGCAATATATTCACTCTCAGTATCGGCATCCTGGCTTTATTCTCATACCATCTGCATCCTTTCGGTTGCTCAAAGCGACCCCTCAACAAACATTACGTCCCGACCACCATTGGGGTCTTGTCACTATACGTGTAGCGTACTTGCGGAGGCTCAGATTTAAAGTGAAAAGGGGGCTTATCCTTTGTATGTGCAGACTCTAGAGTGCCACCCGATTATAGGTGCCATTTTGGAAGGATACACAGAGCGCGATCCCGCTGCTTATGGTCCTCCACCTTCTAAGTTCACCGATTTCTAAAATTATGCGCATTGTTACACTCGCTTATTCAATTATTCACCAACAACAAACGATAGGGGGAACAATCCACCCTCCATTAATATTTTATATGATTGAATGTGTCTTTGCTGCCATATTTCTAGGGAATATCCCAATATTTCTAAAGTCCTAGATAAAACAACCCAGTCAAACCAGGTTATACATATATAAAAGATGTTTTTGGTGGCAATACAACTAGGGAGTAGTCAATATTGATAGAGTTTAATATCCAATAACCCCATTAACAATGGCTATTCCATATTTGCATCCCGAACCTCAATGGACAGCAAAGGTTGTATTCAACATGGGGGCCAACCCTCGCTAACTCAGATTAGTACAGTATCTCACTGGCCCTTGTTCTATATTCAACTATATTCAAAAATATATATTTCAAATGACGTTTTTCTGTGTGTAAAGATCTACCCCTAATGTGTCAGCAGTGATCCCCAAAGATGGACCTATCTCTTAATCATGGGGCGTTTTGACCTCACTGCTTGTGATCCCCTCAATGTGGGTAAAGCCGAACCCCTGTGGAACATGTGATTATCCCTGAGGTTTATCCCACTCAACCAAATCATTTAGACCCCTCTGATCTGTCTGTACAGACAAAATCCAATGGGCTTCTTTTCTGAATAATGCCTCTTTTGCACATCTTTGATCCATTTTCTCAAGGACCTCACCTGGACAACCCTAGAGTGCTGGACCTATACTGCCAGTAGGCAGGTAAGTGGGGCCC
The DNA here is from genome assembly GCA_963921515.1 of Calotriton arnoldi. Lineage (NCBI taxonomy): Eukaryota > Metazoa > Chordata > Amphibia > Caudata > Salamandridae > Calotriton > Calotriton arnoldi. The sequence goes on from CAWUFW010019677.1 coordinate 140,531, forward strand.
ATGATCTTACATGGACAGCGCTAGAGTGCTGGACCTATATTGCCAATTGGGGCTTAGGACCTTACCTGGACAATGCTAAAAGTGCTGGACCTATACTGCCAGTAGGCAGGGAAGTGGGGCTACGGACCTCACCTGGACAACCCTTGAGTGCTGGACCTATACTGCCAGTAGACAGTTAAGTGGGGCTTAGGCCCTCACCTGGACAACCCTAGAGAGCTGGACCCATACTACCTGTAGGCAGGGAAGTGGGGCTCAGGACCTTACCCAGACAACACTAGAGTGCTGGAGCTATACTGCCAGTAGGTAGGGAAGTGGGGCCCATGATCTTACATGGACAATGCTACAGTGCTGGACCTATCCTACCAGTGGGCAGGGAAGAGGGGCTTAGGACCTTACCTGGACAATGCTAGAGTGCTGGACCTATACTGCCAGTAGGCAGGGAAGTGGGGCTCAGGACCTTACCAGGACAACACTAGAGTGCTGTAACTATACTGCCAGTAGGTAGGGAAGTGGGGCTCAGGACCTTACCTGGAGAACACTAGAGTGCTGAACATATACTGCCAGTAGGCAGGGAAGTGGGGCTTAGGACCTTACCTGGACAACGCTAGAGTGCTGGACATATACTGCCAGTAGGCAGGGAAGTGGGGCTCACACAACCACTCCACAATCATTGCAGGCTGTCACCTATAGGGACATACATTTTTGTCAATACTCGTATAGTCCCATCCACATAGGGGAAGCAATATATTCACTCTCAGTATCGGCATCCTGGCTTTATTCTCATACCATCTGCATCCTTTCGGTTGCTCAAAGCGACCCCTCAACAAACATTACGTCCCGACCACCATTGGGGTCTTGTCACTATACGTGTAGCGTACTTGCGGAGGCTCAGATTTAAAGTGAAAAGGGGGCTTATCCTTTGTATGTGCAGACTCTAGAGTGCCACCCGATTATAGGTGCCATATTGGAAGGATACACAGAGCGCGATCCCGCTGCTTATGGTCCTCCACCTTCTAAGTTCACCGATTTCTAAAATTATGCGCATTGTTACACTCAGCTTATTCAATTATTCACCAACAACAAACGATAGGGGAACAATCCACCCTCCATTAATATTTTATATGATTGAATGTGTCTTTGCTGCCATATTTCTAGGGAATATCCCAATATTTCTAAAGTCCTAGATAAAACAACCCAGTCAAACCAGGTTATACATATATAAAAGATGTTTTTGGTGGCAATACAACTAGGGAGTAGTCAATATTGATAGAGTTTAATATCCAATAACCCCATTAACAATGGCTATTCCATATTTGCATCCCGAACCTCAATGGACAGCAAAGGTTGTATTCAACATGGGGGCCAACCCTCGCTAACTCAGATTAGTACAGTATCTCACTGGCCCTTGTTCTATATTCAACTATATTCAAAAATATATATTTCAAATGACGTTTTTCTGTGTGTAAAGATCTACCCCTAATGTGTCAGCAGTGATCCCCAAAGATGGACCTATCTCTTAATCATGGGGCGTTTTGACCTCACTGCTTGTGATCCCCTCAATGTGGGTAAAGCCGAACCCCTGTGGAACATGTGATTATCCCTGAGGTTTATCCCACTCAACCAAATCATTTAGACCCCTCTGATCTGTCTGTACAGACAAAATCCAATGGGCTTCTTTTCTGAATAATGCCTCTTTTGCACATCTTTGATCCATTTTCTCAAGGACCTCACCGGACAACCCTAGAGTGCTGGACCTATACTGCCAGTAGGCAGGTAAGTGGGGCCCATGATCTTACATGGACAGCGCTAGAGTGCTGGACCTATATTGCCAATTGGGGCTTAGGACCTTACCTTGACAATGCTAAAAGTGCTGGACCTATACTGCCAGTAGGCAGGGAAGTGGGGCTACGGACCTCACCTGGACAACCCTTGAGTGCTGGACCTATACTGCCAGTAGACAGTTAAGTGGGGCTTAGGCCCTCACCTGGACAACCCTAGAGAGCTGGACCCATACTACCTGTAGGCAGGGAAGTGGGGCTCAGGACCTACCCAGACAACACTAGAGTGCTGGAGCTATACTGCCAGTAGGTAGGGAAGTGGGGCCCATGATCTTACATGGACAATGCTACAGTGCTGGACCTATCCTACCAGTGGGCAGGGAAGAGGGGCTTAGGACCTTACCTGGACAATGCTAGAGTGCTGGACCTATACTGCCAGTAGGCAGGGAAGTGGGGCTCAGGACCTTACCAGGACAACACTAGAGTGCTGTAACTATACTGCCAGTAGGTAGGGAAGTGGGGCTCAGGACCTTACCTGGAGAACACTAGAGTGCTGAACATATACTGCCAGTAGGCAGGGAAGTGGGGCTTAGGACCTTACCTGGACAACGCTAGAGTGCTGGACATATACTGCCAGTAGGCAGGGAAGTGGGGCTCACACAACCACTCCACAATCATTGCAGGCTGTCACCTATAGGGACATACATTTTTGTCAATACTCGTATAGTCCCATCCACATAGGGAAGCAATATATTCACTCTCAGTATCGGCATCCTGGCTTTATTCTCATACCATCTGCATCCTTTCGGTTGCTCAAAGCGACCCCTCAACAAACATTACGTCCCGACCACCATTGGGGTCTTGTCACTATACGTGTAGCGTACTTGCGGAGGCTCAGATTTAAAGTGAAAAGGGGGCTTATCCTTTGTATGTGCAGACTCTAGAGTGCCACCCGATTATAGGTGCCATATTGGAAGGATACACAGAGCGCGATCCCGCTGCTTATGGTCCTCCACCTTCTAAGTTCACCGATTTCTAAAATTATGCGCATTGTTACACTCGCTTATTCAATTATTCACCAACAACAAACGATAGGGGGAACAATCCACCCTCCATTAATATTTTATATGATTGAATGTGTCTTTGCTGCCATATTTCTAGGGAATATCCCAATATTTCTAAAGTCCTAGATAAAACAACCCAGTCAAACCAGGTTATACATATATAAAAGATGTTTTTGGTGGCAATACAACTAGGGAGTAGTCAATATTGATAGAGTTTAATATCCAATAACCCCATTAACAATGGCTATTCCATATTTGCATCCCGAACCTCAATGGACAGCAAAGGTTGTATTCAACATGGGGGCCAACCCTCGCTAACTCAGATTAGTACAGTATCTCACTGGCCCTTGTTCTATATTCAACTATATTCAAAAATATATATTTCAAATGACGTTTTTTCTGTGTGTAAAGATCTACCCCTAATGTGTCAGCAGTGATCCCCAAAGATGGACCTATCTCTTAATCATGGGGCGTTTTGACCTCACTGCTTGTGATCCCCTCAATGTGGGTAAAGCCGAACCCCTGTGGAACATGTGATTATCCCTGAGGTTTATCCCACTCAACCAAATCATTTAGACCCCTCTGATCTGTCTGTACAGACAAAATCCAATGGGCTTCTTTTCTGAATAATGCCTCTTTTGCACATCTTTGATCCATTTTCTCAAGGACCATCCATTTAAAGTCTTGGGGCCCATGTCCCTGCTCCTGGAAATGTTTCACCAAGTGGGTTGTGAGTTTTCCCACCCTAAATATGCTAATATATTCTTAAATCCTGACCTTCATCTTGCGGGTATTGAGTCCAATGTACTGCAAACCACATCTGCAGGTCAGTCTGTACACCACAGAACTTGAGTTACAATTGCTGAATTTCGTTTGGAACCATATTCGCCCGTTGTTAAGGACAACACTTTGTGATACTGCTGTCAACGTACAAGAGTTGCAGCTATCGCACGGAAAATGCCCTGATGGTAAGTTTGAAGAGCTCATCTGGTGATTTCTGGGACGGGAATGGACCAGTCTGTCCTTAAGATTCGGAATCCGGCGAAACTGAAACCATGACTGCGGCATCTTGTTGGAGCCAACATCAAGTATGTACCAGTTTTTTGTGAATGATCTTTTGAATTCTGGTGGATAAAGGATCAAACATGGAAACCACTGGGATACATTTATTATTGTTTTTTCTGCTCTTTTCCAGCAGTGCTGCATGGGGCGTATTCAGTGCTCTTTTTCACACCTGGTTAACCACCCTTGTCGGTTAGTCCCTCGTAGACTGGATAACAAAGGTTTCTACTTCAGTGCAGTTCCTTCATTATCTAAAAAACTGATCCACGGGCAAGTTATCCCTCAGAGCCCTGGGGTGAAAGATGAATAGTTCAGAAGTGACTCCCTCACAACTATGTCTAGATCCAAATAGACTGCTGAGTCACTGCTGATGGAGCATGTAAGATATAGTCACGGGTCAAGTCCATTGGATGAACAACATCAATTCATCCACAGTGCCAGAACAGATGCAGAAGACGTCATCAATATAACGTCTCCATACACACAGGTTTGACCGGTAAGGGTTGGTAACTTGAAAAATGTAGTTCTCCTCAAACATTTCCACAGAGATGCAGGCCAAGCTTGGAGTGAAGGTGGCTCCCATTGAAGTCCCCGATACTTGTAAGAAAAGCTCTTCCTTGTAGACAATTAGTTTTTTTTGTGTTTTTGGAAGCGCTAATTCTATGCACTTCTATACAAAAGATTGAGGGGTGTCGTAAAACCACTCCTGGGTTCCTAGGGCTCGCACAGCAGCCACAAGGGTGGCATATTGGGAGATGCTGGTACTTTTACTTAAAACTTCTCAAATGTATATCTCTGGTCCACCTTATTGAATTTCTGTAATATTGGCATACCTTTTTTCATTATAAAAAGTACTTTATTTTACTAATTCAAGTTTTTATTGTTTAGTGTTTTAACTTTAATACTTGGTCCTGTATAAATACTCTACATATTGCCCGAGCTTAAGCCTGACTGCTCTGTGCCACAGTTACCAGGGGGTGAGCTCAGGTTAATTTAGTGACTTTAGGGTTCACCCTGACAAGTTAGTGGTATTATTCCTTAAGATGGGCGACCGCCCACACCCCCAAAGAATAATCCACTGAAGTACACATATAACATATCTTGATTGGCTGACATATATCCATTTCCACAGAAGTATGCTATTGACCATAGATATCTGCTGATAGCTGGAATATGAGAGCTATATACTTACCAATATACAGAATAAATTTAGGTGGATCAGGTTACCACAGATTGAACATACAGGATAACAGGGAGATAGAACACAGGAGAAGAATAGATAAATAAATATAGCGGGATGGGGTTACCACAGAGAGCACACACAGGATAACAGGGAGACAGGACACACGAGAAGAACAGATGAATAAATCTAGTGGAGTCAGGTTACCACAGAGGGCACATACAGGATAACACAGAGATAGGACCCATGAGAAGAATACATGATAGAATGAGGAGGTTAAAGTCCTAGTGAGAAATTCACCTGTTGTTAAATCAATGGTGTTCATATTTCTTACATATTCAGTTTTTTCCACATCAGACTGAACACGCCATCTTGGTCCATGAATCTAAAGGTTACCTTTTCTGTTTGTGGTACGTCACACACACCCATTACGATGCACCCAGTGCGGGTCTAGATGGAGGGTTCCTGTTCTTCAGGATAATGTCTTTCACTCACATAATCCTTCGCAGAAACCAGAGACTTTCACCTAAATCAGACCTGTTCTTGATACCATTAGAAGTACATTCCTTGGATGGTAGTGTTGTATTAGCGTGCACGTTTACATTTAATCCATCACCAGTAATCCTCACTGCATGTTCAGATGTGTTTATCCATTAACCTTCAATGCATGTTCAAATGTGCAATCACCTTAAGGGCCAATGCAGATTTGCACCACTACTCCTAAATCTTCACTGGTGTCTAGATTTGCACCATCACTCACTAAACTTTAGTGAAACTGCAGATTTGTCTTAATATGAACTACCTCTTGTGACGGCCACCAGTGCACATCATTTGGGCCATACATACATATCATTGGCTGCTGTATCCGGGACGTACCATTGTATATCGCTCACTGCTGACCCCGGCATGTACCATTGTATATCACTCGCTGCTGACCCCGGCACATACCACTGTATATCACTCACTGCTGACCCCGGCATGTACCATTGTATATCAGTCACTGCTGACCCCGGCATGTACCATTGTATATCACTCACTGCTGGCTCCGTCATGTACCACTGTATATCACTCACTGCTGACCCCGGCATGTACCATTGTATATCACTCACTGCTGGCTCCGTCATGTACCACTGTATATCACTCACTGCTGGCTCCGCCATGTACCACTGTATATCACTCACTGCTGACCCCGGCATGTACCATTGTATATCACTCACAGCTGGCTCCGTCATGTACCACTGTATATCACTCACTGCTGGCTCCGCCATGTACCATTGTATATCACTCACTGCTGGCTCCGTCATGTACCACTGTATATCACTCACTGCTGGCTCCGTCATGTACCACTGTATATCACTCACTGCTGGCTCCGCCATGTACCACTGTATATCATTCACTGCTACCTCCGGCATGTACCAGTGTATATCACTCACTGCTGGCTCCAGCATGTACCATTGTATATCACTCCCTGATGGCTCTGGCATGTACCAGTGTATTTTGCTCACTGCTGGCTCTGGCATGTACCAGTGTATATCGCTCACTGCTGGCTCCTGCACGTACCAATGTATATCGCTCACTGCTGGCCCTGGCATGTACCTTGTATATCACTCACTACTGGCCCAGGCACATATCATTGTATATCACTCACTGCTGGATTCGGCATGTATCATTGTATATCACTCATTGCTGGCTCCAGCACGTACCATTGTATATCGCACACTGCTGGCTTCAGCATGTACCATTGTATATCGCTCACTGCTGGCTCCTGCACGTACCAATGTATATCGCTCACTGCGGGTCCCGGCATGTACCATTGTATATCACTCACTACTGGCCCAGGCACATATCATTGTATATCACTCACTGCTGGCTTCGGCATGTATCATTGTATATCACTCATTGCTGGCTCCAGCACGTACCATTGTATATCGTTCACTGCTGGAACCAGCATGTACCAATGTATATCACTCTCTACTGACCCCAGCATTTACCATCACAAATCCCTAAATCTTTCCAGCGTGGACCATTACACTTGCTGATCTATGGCCCTGGTTTGGACCATTACAGTTGCTACCTGCTGGCCCCGGATGCACCAGTGAACATCACTCACTACAACCCTCATCCACCACCAATGCACATTGAACCATAGTAACTAAACTCCGACTCCCAGAGGCTGTCTCCTGCGGCCGCAGCCTTGATTTTCAGCACTGCTTTTTTCACTGTGCAAATCTGAACCTATTGCAGGATTAGAGTGACAGGTAAAATCCACACATGCACCCAGTGATGGGCTAAGTACAGACGTGCAGAGAGGGCTACAGAGCAATGGAGTGCTGACTGCAGCAAATATGCACTCGTAGGAGCAGGTGCAGTAGAGAAACAATGCTGTTTAGTGACAGGTGTTGCTGGTGGAAATCACTGGAGAGCAGCACTGGTGCACAGTGGCTGCGGAGAATAGTGCCATTCCAGTGCGCCATAGCTGGAAGTGACTGACAAGTGCTTGTAGCAGATGCTGTGAGGCAAGTTTTGTGATGAGAGCTGTGTCGTGGTTGTGCTATGGTGTTGTGAGAAACAGTGGTGTGGCACGAGACCTGTAGGTGGTGATGTATGCTCTTGTCTGGCAGTGAGCTGTGTACTATGGTGACCGTCATCAACATGCTGTGGTGATCCTGCATTGCTGCCCCCTATATCACGTTAATGTGAAAGTGAAACTGCAACCACCAGAGCGCTGCACTACTGAGCAAACTACAACCCCCAGCAGCCATTGCACGATTGGTAAAGCTACAGCCTCCAGCAGCTGCTGCACGACTGGTAAAGCTACAGCCTCCAGCAGCTGCTGCACTACTGGTAAAACAACATCCCCAGCAGCCATTGCACTGCTGGTGAAACTACATTCCCCAGCAGCCACTGCAGTCCTGGTGAAACTATAACTCCCAGCACCCATTGCGCTACCAGTGAAACTACAACCCCCAGCAGCCGTTGCACTCCTGGTGAAACTACAACCCCCAGCAGCCATTGCACTCCTGGTGAAACTACAACCCCCCAGCAGTCGTTGAACTACTGATAAAACTACATCCCCCAGCAGGCGATGCAATATTGATGAAACTACAGCCCCTAGCAGCCAGTGCACTACTGAGAAAACTACAACTTCAAGCACCCGTTGCAGAATTGACGACGCTACAACCACTAGCATCCTTTCCACTACTAATGAAATACAGCCCCCAGCAGCTGTTGCACTAGTAGTGAAACTACAACCCCCAGCAGCCATTGAAAACTGGTGACACTACAACCACCACCAGCCGCTGCACTACTGGTGAAACTACAACTCCCAGCAGTCATTTCACTACTGGTGAAACTAAAATCCCCAGCAGCTGCTGCAGTACTGGCTTAAAACGTTAAAAAAGTATTGTCTGGCAATCACCATTATGATGCAGGGCACATTGAGAGATATGTGTAAGGGGGTCCTTTGTTTTGTCTTACTACAGCTAGCTATGCTGTGTTGACACATATAACACTGCACATACACAGCATATTCATTGCACTGTGCAGTGGCTGTGCCGCCTATGCATAGACTCAATGCCATGTGGCCTGCTGATCCGGAAGACACCTTCAGACTGTCCCATCTTTTTAGCCAAAAGAAATCTGATCCCTGGAGCATAGTTTAATTTTTAACAAATACGTATGACCCTAACATTTCCAGTGTGCAGTTAATAATCACAGTGCTGTGCACGGGAGTGCACTGAACTGACCTCCACAGTGGCTCAAGGGACTGTGCTGTGCAATGGCAGGGACAGGTGCTGTGCAGTGCACCGGCAGGCAGAGGTGCAGTGCAATAGCAGTGAGAGCTGCCACACTGCAGTTCTTCACCTCTGGTTATTCCAGATGTGGTTCTCACCAGGCTGTACCAGGACGTTGTGAACCCAGTCCCAGCTCCTTGCAGCTCCCCGCACGCAGGCAGCATGACATTCCCGCCCCTCACTCCCACCCCCCGCCCCCGGACAGTACCCTATCCTAGCACTGGAGGGTCAGGGAGAAAAGATGAACTCCTCCACGGAGCATGAGCACAACAGGGGGGCACTCCTCTTTGGCTAAATGTGGTGATGCTATGTGCTTCAAGGCACTGGAGTGTACCGCTGATAGGCCGCCTCTGCACCAGTGACAGGCCACTTATCGCTCTGCCCCAAAGAGAGGCAAGATACACATTCAAAGTTCTCTACATGTGTTTATAGATGGCTCAATGTTAGCAGTTGAAGGGTCAGCCAATGATCCAATATTTATAGATGTGGCCATGTTTCTCACCTTACGTGCATGCCGTTATGCATATAAGCAGTTTGTGATGCAGTAATTCTCTTTTTTAAGCATTGTGCATCACGGAAAAGCACGCAAAGCAAAAAGAGTTGAAAGTTAAAAAATGTAGGAAATGATATGGAAGTAACATAGCTTACTTTTTAACATTTTATTCATCATTTCTGGATATACATACCTTTGTTACACTAAATCGGCCTTTACTGAAGATGAATCCTCTGATGCTGGAACAGACCTGTGCTTTGAGTGAAGCTTTCCCCACGTTCTGTCCATTTTCATGGTTTCTCCCTTGAATGGATTAGTTGATGTCTCAACAGGGTGCTGTTCAGATTGAAGCATTTCCTACATTCTGTACACTGATGGGGTTTCTCACCAGTTTATCTGGTGTAGCAACAGATTGCTCTTGTAGTGTAGCTTTTTCCACTTTCTGTACACTGAAAGAGGTTCTCGCCAGTATGAAGTCTCTGATGCACCACTAGTTTTTCTGAGCTCCCTGCAGCCTCAGTGCTCCTTTGGACTCCTGCAGCCTCAGTGTCCATTCTGAGCTCCCTGCAACCTCAGTGCTCCTCTGAGCTCCCTGCAGCCTCAGTGCTCCTCTGAGCCCCCTGTTGCCTCAGTGCTCCTCTGAGCCCCCTGTTGCCTCAGTGCTCCTCAAATTCCCCTTCAGGCTCAGTGCTCCTCTGAGCTCCCTGCCACCTCAGTTCTCTTCTGAGGACCCTGCAGCCTCGGTGCTCCTCTGTGATCCCTGCAGCCACAGTGCTCCTCTCAGCTCCCTGCAGCCTCAGTGCTACTCTGAGCTCCCTGCAGCCTCAGTGCTACTCTGAGCTCCCTGCAGACTCAGGGCTACTCTGAGCTCCCTGCAGACTCAGTGCTACTCTGAGCTCCCTGCAGACTCAGTGCTCCTCAGAGCCCCCTGCAGCCTCTGTGCTCCTCTGAGCTTCATGTAGCCTCAGTGCTCCTCTGAGCCCCCTGCAGCCTCAGTGCTCCTCTGAGCTCGCTGCAGCCTCAGTGCTCCTCTGACCCCCATGCACCCTCTGTGCTCCTCTGAGCTCCCTGCAGCCTCAGTGCTTCTCTGAGCTCCCAGCATCTTCGGTGCTCCTCTGAGCCCCTGCAGCCTCAATACTTCTCTTCCCCCTTGTAGCCTCAGTGCTCCTCTGACTCCCTTGCAGCCTCTGTGCTCCTCTTAGGCCCATGCAGCCTCGGTTCTCCACTGAGCTCCCTGCAGCCTCAGAGCTCCTCTGAGCTCCTACAGCTCCTGTGCTCCTCTGAGCTCCTTGCAGCCTCTGTGCTCCTCTGCGCTCCCTGCAGCCTCAGTGCTCCTCTGAACTCCCTGAAGTCTCTGTGCTCCTCTGAGCCCCCTGCAGCCTCAGTGTTCCTCTGAATTCCCTGCAGCCTCAGTGCTCCACTGAGCTCCCTGCAGCCTCAGTGCTCCTCTGAGCCCCCTGTTGCCTCAGTGCTCCTCAAATTCCCCTTCAGGCTCAGTGCTCCTCTGAGCTCCTTGCCACCTCAGTTCTCTTCTGAGGACCCTGCAGCCTCGGTGCTCCTCTGTGATCCCTGCAGCCACAGTGCTCCTCTCAGCTCCCTGCAGTCTCAGTGCTACTCTGAGCTCCCTGCAGACTCAGTGCTCCTCAGAGCACCCTGCAGCCTCTGCGCTCCTCTGAGCTTCATGTAGCCTCAGTGCTCCTCTGAGCCACCTGCAGCCTCAGTGCTCCTCTGAGCTTGCTGCAGCCTCAGTGCTCCTCTGACCCCCCTGCACCCTCTGTGCTCCTCTGAGCTCCCTGCACCCTCTGTGCTTCTCTGAGCTCCCAGCATCTTCTGTGCTCCTTTGAGCCCCTGCAGCCTCAGTACTTCTCTTCCCCCTTGTAGCCTCAGTGCTCCTCTGACTCCCTTGCAGCCTCTGTGCTCCTCTGAGGCCCATGCAGCCTCGGTGCTCCACTGAGCTCCCTGCAGCCTCAGAGCTCCTCTGAGCTCCTACAGCTCCTGTGCTCCTCTGAGCTCCTTGCAGCCTCTGTGCTCCTCTGGGCTCCCTGCAGCCTCAGTGCTCCTCTGAACTCCCTGAAGTCTCTGTGCTCCTCTGAGCCCCCTGCAGCCTAAGTGTTCCTCTGAATTCCCTGCAGCCTCAGTGCTCCACTGAGCTCCCTGCAGCCTCAGTGCTTCTCTGAGCTCCCAGCATCTTCGGTGCTCCTCTGAGCCCCTGCAGCCTCAGTACTTCTCTTCCCCCTTGTAGCCTCAGTGCTCCTCTGGCTCCCTTGCAGCCTCTGTGCTCCTCTGAGGCCCATGCAGCCTCGGTGCTCCACTGAGCTCCCAGCAGCCTCAGTGCTCCTTTGCGCTCCCTGCAGCCTCAGTACTTCTCTTCCCCCTTGTAGCCTCAGTGCTCCTCTGACTCCCTTGCAGCCTCTGTGCTCCTCTGAGGCCCATGCAGCCTCGGTGCTCCACTGAGCTCCCAGCAGCGTCAGTGCTCCTCTGAGCTCCTTGCAGCCTCTGTGCTCCTCTGAGCTCCCTGCAGCCTCAGTGCTCCTCTGAACTCCCTGAAGTCTCTGTGCTCCTCTGAGCCCCCTGCAGCCTCAGTGTTCCTCTGAATTCCCTGCAGCCTCAGTGCTACTCTGAGCTCCCTGCAGCCTCAGTGCTCCTTTGAGCTCCCTGCAGCCTCAGTGTTCCTCCGAATTCCCTGCAGCCTCTGTGCTCCTCTGAGCTCCCTGCAGCCTCAGTGCTCCTCTGAGCTCCTGCGTCCTCTGTGCTCCTCTGACCTTGCTGCAGCCTCAGTGCTCCCTGTGGATCAGTAGTTAGTTAAAACAGGATACTAAGTGGCAAGAAGGTCCGTAAGGACACTTAGTGAAATAATAAGTGCAGTAATGAAAGGTAAACATTCATATCAGATGATTTGCCGAAGAACCAGCGAGTGATTTAAGATTACTTTGAGTATCTGGCACGGAAGCAGTGAAGCTTGCTTTAAAGTCTGTGTTGTTCACATTCGCTTGTGAAACGAGCAATTCATTCTAATTAGTAGTGAGAGAATTCTCCACGTGGAGAAAACGTTCGACACGATCATAATGTCCTGCGGAACATGTGATTAAAAATGTCTCTCCGGAAATATAGCACAATCGAAGCGTCAGGATAACAGTAGTAGAGATTCCACATGTAATTCAAAACTGTGCAGAAATACACTGAACTAGAGGGTGGACAGGGCATAGCCAAACAATGACTCACTCTCGACTAGCTCTATGATTTCATATGATGCTATACACACAGCAATTGCTCCAGAGTCAGGAATTGATGAATCGAGTGTATATGTAGGAGAACATAGTAAATCCTCTCTAAAAATGTTTTTTAATTTGTAGACTGCAGCTGGATCACGTATGGACCAGTCTCAGTAGTAGCAAGTGTCCCTGCAGATACCGTGCAATAAAGGGGACTATTTTCAGCTCACAAAACTTGCTCACGCGTCAACTCAAAATGACAAAGACCACGAGGTAAGCGGGCAAGCGGTATAATATCAATCTTGCAGGATCTCTAATTGATGATGGGCCATAAACATGTTGAACGTTTGTGTGATTACAGAATATTCACCATAGGAAGTTTGTGTGGACCCCTGAAATGGAGGATTTTGAGGACCTATGTACCATGAGAAGTGAGGTCCAGTAATGGAAGGATGTGTAATAATAATAAGAGTGTAATTGCACATTTGTTTATAATACAGTGCTCTCGTCTCAACAATAGAAAATAATTTGTAAATGAAAGATCACTCTGAGAGAGTAACCAGTGTACATACAAGCCTTGAAAGGAGAACCAATGGGAGGCTGCTGAAGACCAAAAAAAGGTAGATAAACTCAGAAAAGTGGTGGTAATCTATGCTATAGGTCCAACCAGTACAAGATTTAAGGATAGTTAGAGGGGGCGTCCTGATTGAAATATAGAAATAACAGGAATAGCTTGACCAATTGAGTAATACTAAGAAGTTTGGAGGTTTCATAAAAATTGTGGGACATTGCTTTGAAGGAAAATGGATTGCACTATGGTAAAGGCCAGTTTGAGGCTGTAATAATTTAAATTGATTTAAATTGTTTTAAAAAAGATGTATAGTAATTTGTATTTCTCTGTCTTCTAGAATACATGTGTGGTATATACATTTTGGGGGGGTAATCAGTACAATGCCCTCGATCACTTTGGCTACAAGTTACTTACACATGCAGGTTACACTACAGATTCACGAGGCACAGACATACTGGTCAAGAAAACCCTGCCATTCACTCCTCATCACACATAGCATGACACCCAGGGACCTTATGTGGCTTTATCAAGAACCTGGGATGGCACCATGCTAAATATCTGCTCCCTTTATATCCCACGCCAGGGCTTCACGCCACGACTCTAACAAGCATCAGTGCCCTACTCTTAGAAATTCCCACTGGAACCCTAATACGGGGAGGTGATATGAAGGCCGTCATGGAGCCTGGGATAGATAAAGTAAGCAATGTTGTCATTCAGGGGGATGCGGGGCCACTGCGGCCTTTCGTGTCAGCACTGGGACTGACAGACTTGTGGAAGGAACACAACCCACAGCACCGGCGATACACATATTTTTCATCTACACACTGTAGCTTTTCCCATCTTGCTCTCATTTTCCCGCACCATACTCAAGCGGGTAATTTTAGAGCCACGAGTCATCATGCACGAAGGATCTCTGATCACTCCCCGGTGGGGGCCTGTGAAGTAAGTCAGGGGGACCAGGATGAGACACCCTCCTTCTTACCTCCTAATTCATCGTCACCTCTCTCGATGCTGTCCAGTCAGTTCCAAGATACCTGAAAAAAAAGAAAAGAAGAAACAAAGCTCATAAAAAAAATGGACCACACAGGAGGGGCAAAGGAGCCAGGCAGCCAATCAAGAAGTCCACAAGGAGGAGAAAAGGAGACGACCAGTCACGGAGAGGAGAGGATGGAAGACAAGGATCTTAAGAGTGGCGAGAGGAACCCAGAAGACGCAGAGAGTGAGGAATCTGTGTGCTAGTGGCTGGAGAGTTCAAGGATCAACTGCCCAGGCAAACCAAGGACCGAAGACGCAGGACCCGAAGAGACACCCGAGGAATGGAGTGAAGAGAGATGCGGCGCGGTACATGGGTCTGGGAGACTACTGAACGGGGGTGGGTCAGGTTGATTACGGTAACACGGGGAGGTCGCAGAAAAAGACAGAAGCTTTTTAGGTCGAGCCTAGCGTTGCAGCACATATGCTGCTTGCTTTGCGAGGCATGCAGTATTCAGTATAGCATGAAAGCTTCGTGGAAGCTCCGCCCACTCTCCGCCCATCTTTTTCATTGGCTTGTGTCTTAAATGCTGCCTTCCGATTGGTTGTAGGCTTGTTAGTCCCTCCTCATGATGGCAATGTCGTCATTTGTGTCCTTCCATCGCTACTGGCCCCTTTACTGCACAGACTACTTTCTTCCCTTAAGAGCAATGCTAATTTGGCATACCGGAGCGAGGAAACTAAGGGCACAGTTAAGGACAGCTGCTTCAGGCAGGAAACAACTCAGGGAGCTCGTCACTTCCTTCCTCTGATACGAACCAGCAAGACAGCAACATAATCTGTTTAAAAATCCAAGCATGCCAGGTGCTGCTGGTTAAATATCCAAATGTGACGATGTGATATGCAGGGCAAGGGGTCACATGCAAGCTATTGTAAAAAAGCATTAAAAATGCAATAGGTATCGCATTTGTTGGACTTGGAGTTATTGGCATTATCAATGACAATGTGTTTTACCGAGCCATGTTGTGGGACCTCTTTCGGCCACATAGGGTATAGCACCCTGCAACATGGCTCAGTAAAAAACATTGGTATTGATAATGCCAATAACTCCAACACTGGGGTTTTCCTGCATTCACCCCTCAAAACATGTGGTTTCACCTTCTCCCTCTGTCGGCAGGAAATGGCAGGACAGTGAGATGCAGGAGGAATGAGGTCGGCTCCTGAGAGGCCCTGACAAAAATAACTGCCTTCGGAGACACTGTTAATAACCGCGTTCCTCTGCACTGTCTTCCCAGGCACACTGTATTTTCAAAGGCAGTACACAGCACAATGCAAGTTGCAGGAGTAAAAGTAATAGAAACGGCATTTGTTTATTTATGTATAAGGAAATCAAGTCTACAACTCTTACGTAATTTTCTTAAATATCAACTCTTACGTAATTTTCTTAAACTTAAATATCAATGCTTACGTAATTTTCGTAAGTAAAAAAATGTACGTCATTTCCATAACGTTTAGATGTGACATAGCTTCACGCCTGTAGCGAAAACATTGTATTGCTCTGTATTGTAATTGCATTTAAATAGCACAAAGAACCCCAGGGGAGGTGTTAATGTGCTTTACGGCGATTAACAGGATTAGTGGTTAGTACAGTGAAATTATTGGTTATTAGGTTTAGTATAGTGTGTTCAGATAAAACACATGCATTTTTTTCAATTTCTTTGTGGTAAATTAAATTAACTGATCAGGAATCGCAGTCTTTATTAAGTGCACTGGTGGGGTTCTCCGATATTCGAGCAGCTGGCAACAAATGCCTACCGTTACATTAGGAGTAAACCATCGCCTTTCTCTTGCATGAACATTAATGTACTAGGATTTTTAAGGCATGCATTGCTGTTAGTCCTGAGGCAGGTTAGGACTCCCATAATGCAACGGGGAGCATAGAAGGTGTGCATCACTCTGTGAATGAGGAGTGTGTGTTGATGTGTACTTCAACATGCTTTCATTCACTACAAGTACGAAGTTGTGCAGGGGCAGATGCATGTGCACAATTATCCTAAGCATACGTTTTGTACAAGAAATTATTTATTTTGTGAATTTGCACTAGTTTCAACTGCACTTTCTTTTTCAATTTACACTAGTTTAAATCGTGAAAAAAGCTTTCTAAATCAACTTCAAACTTTCTACTACTTTCTACATAAGATATTGCCAATTACCTTGAAGTTCCTCTACCGTATGAAGTACATTGGCTTACGATAGCTTCCTAAAGCACAAAGCGAGGTACTACATCCCCTTGATGCTTAGCTCCTATCTATTTGTTCTTTTCCGTCACCAAAAATGCAAAGCTATACACAAAGTTCCATGCCACACAATTCAGCTCCACACATTTCCAACCCACACCACATAATTTAACACCAAACCACATACATAATACAACTCAACAACACAATGACACAATACCACATACATCCAATCCACACCACACAATTCCACATCATGCCGCACAATTCAACTGCACACCACATAATTAAACTGTACAAGTTACCACTCCACACAATCCCACTACACATAATGCCACTACACTGAATGCCACAAAATTGCTAACCATATATTTCCACAGCACACCATGCCACATAATGCCACTACACAAATCCACTCCACACCACACAACTACATTCCACACAATTACACAACTAACTAATCCAATCCAACCCACATAGTTCCACTACACACAACATACATACACTCCATAACACATAAGTAAAATGCATTGCCATTTACAATGCCAATAGCTTCAACACAAACAAATGCGAGATCGATTGCATTTCCAATGCTTGTTTTGTTTGATTATTACTTTCACCTGTATTTCAGCGCTTGCTTTTACCCCAGAGCATGTGCATGCGCTGACCTTAATTTCTTCTTAAAGAAACCAATACTTAAATCTTTTTGTTAGTACCGCCGGAGAAAAGGTATACTTGTATAAAGGGCGGGACCAGAAACAGTTGTCAGTTCTGCAGACAACTAGAGATGTCTAGCAACTAAAGACCAAAGATGGTTACAACCCACCTGGTATGATTTTATTTTCTCCCAAACGAGTAGAATCCCAAGACGAAGTAAGGCTAGTAGACAACTAGTGGAATAATTAATTTTGAAGACTTTTCTTTCCCCCTTCATCCTTATTTACTCTCCTCCCACCTTAACCTTGTTTTCACTACATTACAAATAGTCATGGCTCACACAGTCTCACGGGTGTGTTGAAGGTACCTATCCTGACAAAGTCTAAAGGTAGTACAGTTACTTACTGCTGACCTCTTGTTCTTTTACTTCGATCCTCCGGGTGACACCCTCCTTGGTGACGTGGACGACCTAAATGGAGAGAGAAGAAAAAAAGTTGAAAGAGACTGTTTCCGTGGCGATTAAAACATCCAGACAACCCCTTAAACTGTCATAACAATAAAATAACACCATCATTAAGAAACACCTTTAGCCTCCTCGCTTCTTTTTCTGCATATCCCTCCCACAGGGCCCTACTGGGTGGGCCGGTACGAGACACTGCACTAACCCCAAGACAAGACCCATGGTATCTCCGGGACAGGGGTATAAAAAACAAACTAGGGATAGCTACAGACCTGTACTTTCAGGAGAATAAAAGGGACGGTGATATCAGCCTCAGCCCTATGGGAAGCATTTAAAGCAGTTTTATATGGGAGCAGGCTCAAGCTGTGATGGGGGCAAGAAGAAGGAAACTAAGCTAGAATGTGAGGCCATAGAGAGGGATATAGTAACCATAGAGATCAGGACATTAGCAGAGAGGACGATGGCCCTCTGCCACCAATTATACCTTTGCCAGCAGGACCTACCGGCCTTGGCATAAAATGCTTCGTGGAGTCATGCATTGGTGACACATCGTTGGCTGTACGACATAGGGGACATAAGTTATTGACTGGTTGGATAAGAGCGACAAAGATTGCTCCTGGGTAATGGAGATTCTAGACGGGGCTGGCGTGCTACAGACGACCAGTGCAGCCATAGCAGACACCTTTGCTGCCTATTAGGAGGAACTGTACACCCCCACGGTGGCCAAGACTGATGCCGATTGTGTGGACTTCCTAAAGGATAATGCCCTTCAGACGCTCTCTGAGGAGGCGAAGGAGGCTTTAGAGTCTGATCTGATGGAAGAGGAGTTGACAGTGGCTATACGTGACCTCAAGTCTGGAAAGGCCTTTAGGCCCAATGGCCTGCCCATAGAGCTGTAAAGCGGCTGGTGGATAAAGTGGCCAAAACACTGCTGGACATGTTCAGGGCGGCATGCGGAGAGGGCTACCTGCCGGAAGACCAATGGATCGCCACTATTGTGGTCCTACACAGAAAAAGAAAACCACCGGTGGATTGCGGTTCCTACAGGCCCATATCCTTATTAAATGTAGAGGCTGAGGTGCTGGTGAAGGTCCTGGCAACCAGGATCCGTAAAGTCATCACCTCCATCGTACACACCGACCAGTCAGGTATTATGCCACAAAGGAACACCCGCCTCAAACTGAGACGCCTATTCAAAGCACTCCATATGACTGGGTCACCTGGCATTTGAAAGTATAGAATGGTCATATATATTTTGCCACACTGGCCGGGATGGGTGTGGGGCCGAACTTCTGTGGGTGGGTCAATCTTCTATATCAGGCCCCCCTGACCCGGGCGTGAGTCAATGGGGTGGAATCCAATGTTTTTGCCCTGAAAAAGGGAAATCAATATGGGTGCCCTCTTTCACCCATGAATTTTGCACTGGTCCTCGTACCACTTGCGGCCTGACTTCTCCAAGACCCACTAATACAGGGAATTAGGGCTCCTGGAGGTTGGGAGGAGCATGTCTCCCTCTATGCTGACGATGTTCTACTATACATCACCCTGCCGTCCCTTTCAGTGGCCAGAATATTAGTAGTCTTTGACCTCTTCGGAAGCTACTTGGGCTACCAAATCAACGGGACCAAGTCTATCAACTTTTCTTTATCGGGGATGGCACCGCGGCTCCCTATCGACTGCACAACGCCAATGGTGGTGGAGGGGTTTCAATACCTTGATATCTATGCCACCCGTGACCCGCTAGAGTTCTTGCATAGAAATATACTCCTACAACTCGACAGGCTTCGAGGGGTTGTGGCACACTGGCAGAATCTATGCTGTCCCTAATGAGCAGAGCTGCTCTCTATAAAATGATGACTCTCCTGCGCCTCCTTTACGTGCTTCCACTAGAGTTTTTCAGAAAGATATACTATGAAGTCCGACTACTTCTTTGGAATGGCGGTGCTTGACGCATAGCGCTGGGTAAACTGCAGAGAGGAGTTTATGATGGGGGACTGGCAATCCCAGACATCCAAAATACTACCCTGCGTCACAGCTGCTAGTGAACAATGACTGTGTCTTCTCTAACTAGCTTAAATCGGCTTATGGTGTTGATAGAGATACAATGGGTTGTGGAGGGCATGAGGTGATTCTCTACTGTAGAAGAGGAAAACAGGGTTTGCCACCACATACCCGGACAGTGTTTAGGATATGGAGAGAGGCCCAGGGTTACCTGGGTTGGAGTGGTAGGCTCACAGCTCTGACTCCTCTGGGGCACTGCGACCTGCTTCATGAAGTTGGGGGATTGACAGGCTTCTCCAGGTGGGATTTAATTGGTATAGAACATCTGGGAGACATTTTGAGAGAACAGTCTATTCTACAGTTCAAAAACAGGTATCTCCAGCTGGGGCACGCTCTGCGGAGGCATATCCACAAGGGGGAGCAATTGGCGAAAGCGTCGCCTCTGGAAGATCGCTTGCTCATGGAGCCTATAATTGACAAAGAGATATCTACTATATATAGAAAACTGATTAATAATTACCCTGACTTATTGGGGGCACTGAGAGATACATGGACTTAGGACCCAGGTGACATAGACAATGAAGACTGGATAGAGGCCCTCCAAAGCCCACGGGAAAAAGACATTTCAGACAGGTTCACATTAGTCCAAAGTAGGATTCTTTTACACAAGATAGGGCGAGCCAACACACCAATGTGCCTCCGGGGGTGTAACCAAGAGGGTACATTCTTCCATATCCTATGGGATTGCCCGGTGATACAAGAGTTTTGGTGGAAGGTCACTGAGATAATGTCCCAGGTTCTGTCTCTGAATGTTCCCCTGGATCCAAAATGACTCCTCCTGATGGTGACAGGAAAGGAGAACTGGCCCCAATACCAAAATATCTTCTTAGTGCTGGCGGCCGGGGTGGCCAAGCAAAATATATCAAGGACAAGGGCCACAAACACTCCCCCAAGCATCGAAGGCATGGAGTGGTAGGCTCACAGCTCTGACTCCTCTGGGGCACTGCGACCTGCTTCATGAAGTTGGGGGATTGACAGGCTTCTCCAGGTGGGATTTAATTGGTATAGAACATCTGGGAGACATTTTGAGAGAACAGTCTATTCTACAGTTCAAAAACAGGTATCTCCAGCTGGGGCACGCTCTGCGGAGGCATATCCACGAGGGGGAGCAATTGGCGAAAGCGTCGCCTCTGGAAGATCGCTTGCTCATGGAGCCTATAATTGACAAAGAGATATCTACTATATATAGAAAACTGATTAATAATTACCCTGACTTATTGGGGGCACTGAGAGATACATGGACTTAGGACCCAGGTGACATAGACAATGAAGACTGGATAGAGGCCCTCCAAAGCCCACGGGAAAAAGACATTTCAGACAGGTTCACATTAGTCCAAAGTAGGATTCTTTTACACAAGATAGGGCGAGCCAACACACCAATGTGCCTCCGGGGGTGTAACCAAGAGGGTACATTCTTCCATATCCTATGGGATTGCCCGGTGATACAAGAGTTTTGGTGGAAGGTCACTGAGATAATGTCCCAAGTTCTGTCTCTGAATGTACCCCTGGATCCAAAATGACTCCTCCTGATGGTGACAGGAAAGGAGAACTGGCCCCAATACCAAAATATCTTCTTAGTGCTGGCGGCTGGGGTGGCCAAGCAAAATATATCAAGGACAAGGGCCACAAATACTCCCCCAAGCATCGAAGGCATGGAATTAGAACTTGACTGGTGCCAGAGGATGGAAAAAGTGGTCTATCAGAGCCGCGGCTGCCCCAATAAAAAGAAGAAGGTGTTGGGGGCCTGGTGTGGTTTTAGGGGTTATTAGTACCGGGTTATGCTAGTGGGGAAGAGACAAAGACCTTCTCTGTCTATGCAATTGATTTGTTATTTAATGGTACCATGTGTGCTGCTCCGACTGCTTGTTACCTATCCCCACGATGGCTCTGATTCTCTTGAAGCAAGAAAGAGCTGCGAAGAGCAAGGAACCCCCTGCCATAATCCCACCCAACTGTGTCCTGTCTCAACAACAAACTGATCCTGTCCGACCCCTGACTTCAATACCAGAAACTTGTTCCTGTCCTGGGCTGATGCAAAAACGATAGCTTTAATAATAAACTTTTATAATATTGAGAGATTGTTGACGAGGTGTGTGAACCTCATATAACATAACACGTGTATTTGTAAAGCGAACTTATCACCTGTAGGTCTCACGGCGATGAATAACAGATGTTTATTGTTACCCAACTCAAAAGTACTCATTTTATTGACCTCAGATGGATGAAAGTCTGAGCAGCCCGCTGGGATTTGAACCTGTGACCATGAGGTCGAACACAGGCCTGTGCAGTGGATGCATTAGTCCACTAAGCCACCAGACCCGGCTACTATGGAAATAGGCATGCTTCTATACCACAATAGAGTTCCTTTATAAGCACATATAAATGTTAAACATTTGGAGACTTTAAACTTCTTTTCATCAGTCTTTTCTCTTGCTGTTATCAGTTTACAGGGAGATAGGATGGACAACACGTGTAGCCTGTAAACCTGAAGTGAGGAATGCACTTTTTAAAGAGTAAGGAAGGTGAAGATTAAAAGGGAGCAGTGACCAGAATAACTCAGATAATCTCAAGATTGCAAGCGCAAACTATGTTGTAATTATTTGTGTTCCATTCCACAAGAATTTAAAAGAAACATGTATTTTTTAGAAAAATTGGCTTTGTGATTCTGTCCAACATTATTAAGTGTGAGCAGTGGGGGAGGGGTGGGGAAGTTGTAAGTCCAAGACATAATTATTAGGTGGAGCAAAACATGTGAGGGACATTCCAGCTATTTTAAAACCATCAATAAAGCAAAAAATGGTTAATTTCTGGCATTCCTACTTTGATTTGCTAGTAAAAAAGTGTGTCAATCAAAGTGTCACACAACACATTGAAATGTCACACAAAACCGTACTCTCAACCAACCTCGCTGCACCCACATCACACCTCACGTCCAAGAACTCCACAGGCTCCCCGTCCAGAAACGCTGCCAGTTCAAGGTAATCACCCTCGCCCACAAGGCGCTGCATCAAGAAGCACCCGCCTACCTCAACCACCGTCTGCACTTCCACCAGCTACCCCAGAACCTCAGATCTACCTCGCTGTCACTCACACGGATCCCCACATTTGCAGAAGTAGGTCAGGAGGCCGATGATTCTCCTGTCTAGCAGCAAAGACCTGGAACGCCCTCCCCCAGGACATCAGAACAGCCACCATGCTCACAACATTCCACAAGAAATGAAAGACCTGGCTCTACAACTGATGCTCCTGACCTTTTCGTACCTACTCAGCGCCTAGAGACCCTCAGGGGTGATTCGGTCCACGCTCTACAAATACTCTTACATTACATCACTGAATACCTGGAAATGCCACTCGTAAACTAACTGAAAATCTTGGCAGCTATGCACAGGCTACTACAGGGTAAGCAGGAGTACTTTCGGGAGGAACAACAGGATCAGCAGCAGAGCATGGGCCAGAGGGCCTACAGGTTCAGAGCTGAGCCGGGACCGGAGGAGTTACAGAATCATCAGACAGCAACCGAAAGTTCTTCTAACTGCGTCCGGCCCTCCTTCATGTGAACTTCCTTTCTTGCATCTCGAGCAGAGAACAGAAGTGAGCGAGATAGAGATAGGACTGAATGAGTTACTGCACAAATTATCCTGTTTAAGGATGGTCGCAATACAGGCCTCCAGGAACAGATGGGGCCATTGAAAGCTTCTCCCGGCGCCATCTTGGAATGGGACAGGTGACCCCTACATTGAAAGATGGTGAGTCCTGCAAATAAGCAAACACAGTACGGCGTCTGAAACACTCCTGCCTGCTCAGAGCTCACCCTCCATATCCAGCAGCACCGTCTCCCTCGGGCCCCTGCCTTGTTCTCCTGCACCTCAGGGGCTGGTGCTCGAGTGCTTGTTGCACCCCTCACTGACATGGACAATGGGAAGACAGAGTTTTATGACCAGGGGGACAGAAAGAGACATGAAAGAGCGCTGGGCCACTCTTACCATTTCTTATCCTATGAATCTTTTTAGTTGGCCGAGAGGTAAAAGGGAGTTAACATTAATCAGGGAGTTTAATTATTCGTGTAACCCATTTGGCTACACAATGAGGACCAGTAATCGGGGTTAAGAAGGTTAATTACAAATAAACAGCCAAATTAATATATATGAGTCTTAGGAACATACTATAAAGTTACAGAATTATCACTAGAAAACCAAATCTTCTTAAGTCATACGAGCTCAGTCACAGCAATACAGAAAATGAGTAGCAATATTTGATGTTCTGTAAAAGAACTCCGATCCTCCCTCCTATACATGAATACGATCTTAAGTCATCTAATCAGGACTCTAAATTAAAATGAGGATGTTTAGCACTAAAGGGTCTCAAAGGAAATGGTAAAAGCAGGAAATGCTGGAAGGTGTCAGCATAGTGGAAGCTCGGCAAGAGTCTTCTAAGGATAAGGGAATAAGTGTTACCCTAAAGCCACATTCAGGCAAGAATAAAAGGAAGCAGAGAGGTCTGTACCTCTCAAAGTCAAAAGGGAACTGTCCTTCAGAGTATCATCCCATATCCAGGTAATCAAAGATTCCTTTGTCCTTTCCATTCTCACTGTAGACACCTGCAACATTACTAAAATCTCCCATCCCATGAGCCCGGGCAACAGTATCAACCTTGGGTTCCGTGCGACTCTTGATACAAAACAAATTGAAATCTTCTGTTAACGTTCTCTCTCCGTGTTCCTGCCTAGGTCCTTCTTCTCAGGCTCTCTATCACTAATACATTGATATTTGTTGGACTTGGCCCTTTTTGCAAGGTTATCCTGAAACTTTTTGCTTCTTCCTCCTATTTTTTCCTGACCTGTTGTTGGTTTTAGGACTCTGGGCACTTTACCACTGCTAATCTGTGCTAAAGTGCATATACTCTCTGTGTAAATTGTTATTATGATTGGTTTTGAAGTCTCAGGAACACAAAGACTTCACCCCCCAGCTCCCCTGAACTTCCTTGCAGGGAGTTCTGACCTGCCAAGAGGTGCCTGTGACTGTCTTGGGCCTCTGGAGGTTGTTTCTGCTGTTGGGAGCTGGAAAAGCAACGCAACAACAAGGAAACCGACGCATCGCTCTTCTTGCAAAAGTTTTTCCGACGCAACACTGTGGTGCGAGAAGAATCTCCCCGCATCACCGCACCGCTGCTGACACCGATGCAGCGCCGGTCGCCGCGGCAAGAATCGACGCATTGAGGGATCACAGCTGAAAAGGTCGACGCAGGGCCGTTCGTCGCCGCCGTATCGTTCGCCGACGCATCCCGGGTTTCCAGGCATCGTCCCTGTGCGGCAAGTTTTCCCCGACGCATCACCTGTGGATCGGAATCGGCTCAGAATCACTTTCCCCTACAGACAGGACCCACGCACCGCTCCCCTGCGTCCAGCGGAACTGTCGCATCGCATCCACGAAGGTCTCAGGAATCGACGCATCTCTTTGTTTGTCGGCGCTTCCCATCGCTGCAGCTGTTTGGCTTGGTGAATTTTGTCGCAACGACAGGTACTTTGCAAGAAATCATGCATCCATAGTTTTCTATGGACTCAGTTGCTAAAACCTTTTGAAAGTCATTCTGCTTAATACTTGTATGTTGGATTTTTGTCGTTTTGGTCTTGTTAAAGTTTAGATAAAGATACTTTATTTTTCTAAACCGGTGTGGTGTCCATTTGTGGTGTTATCACTGTGTTACTTTGAGTGTTGGTACAAATACTTTACACATTGCCTTTGGGATAAGCCTGTCTGCTCGTGCCAAGCTACGAAGGGGGTAGCAGGGGTTATCTAAAGTGTGTATCCCCCTTACCCTGACTAGAAGCAAGGATCCCTATTTGGTCAAAGGTACCTACCTCTGCCAACTAGAGACCCCCATTTCTAACAATACTCTTTCTCTAACTAATGAAACCATGTGAACACACCTGCAAGAAAAAGAACACGCAAGAAAAAAGGAACAGTACAGTTTCTTGTGAAAAGAAATGCAGCTTAGTTATGCTAACTTAAATTGTGCATTTCAATGTGCACGTTTAACATGTGGCTATATGTTCACATACAACTGCAAATAAATGAAAACGTTAATAATGAATTCAGGATTACATGCGTGTTCCACTTTCAGTAAATGCAATATAACTTTGAAATACATAAGTGTAAATTTAAATGAGAACTACAATTCTTAATGTAAATATGAACATTGGAGCACACACGTGACTCTCTCGCCTCTACAGTGAATACATTTTAATGGTGAGGATGGTTTATTAGGTTCTAAAGACTACATTTCACATTAATAAAGTTAAGGCACACAGAGTACACAGTGTCAAGTACTAGTAAACAATGTACTTCTGTGACGTCTGGAGGAGGAGCCAAAATTATGCGGTTCCAGATGCATCAGAGCTCCGAAGACCCGCGCAGGCAGAAAAAATCATTTCAATATACATAATTGAATACATTGTGTTTCATAGCTTGCAAGTTCATACATTGCCTGTGTGACATTCCCATGATTTCACAGAGGTGCGCGAGCCAACAAATTAAGCGGCGGATGGGAAACTATGGGACCCACAGGGCGGTATATAAAAAAATCCTCTCAGAGGAAAAAAAGGCGAGACAGGAACAACTTTGGAGTAAAACTATTCCACGCAAGCTGAGATCGTAACCCAAAGAACGTTTGGCACCCAGTCAGCATGATTGACAGGGGGCCTCACCGTGCAAACAATACAATTATCCCAGAACATAATTGGGTATCATTTCTGGAAGCTGACTTCAGTTTGCCCAAAGGCAGTGGTACCAACACTTCTCACGAGACAGTCCAACAGATGCACGTGCAGGGGACATTGTCTCACAAAAAACAGGGTCAGCAGTACAGAAGCTGCGTCATATACACCGACTCAAACCAAGGTCACACAGAGCTGCCAAGCTTTTAGATTGCACATGTGTGACACGTCCATGATTTCTGTGTACTTATGAGTGACTTTCAACAATCAAAGAGTGACACTTTCTCCCAAGTAAAACCAAGCTATGAAGTGAATGGAAACAGAGTAATATCGGAAATGACGCCCATTGAGCAACGAGAAGCTTTAAAAAGATATTTAAATGCGTCAAAACCCCTGAAATGAAAGATCACTAACCGACTGTCCTTCCAGCCAGGCACGGGTCAAGTGTGACAGAGTTTGAAAGAGAGGCTCTGCAGCAGCCTAGCGCTGCAAGGTGCACCAGAGAGAGAGAGCAGCTCAGCGCTACAAGTCAAACACCGCCCTGGGTACTTTGTCAGGGCAGCGATGCAGATATCTGCAGTAAAATGCATCCATCTAACCCCAGATGCCGTAAATGAACAGGACTGCGGGGAAATGTCCAGTGGGATGAAAGGCCTGTCCAGCCTGCACTAATATCAGATGTATTTTGTACTTTATTTTTCATTACCATCCTGTTTGAGAGCACACACCCCGCAGTCACATACTGTTTTAAAACAGTATATAAATGTAAATGTAAAAAGACCGCATAAGCAGAAAAAAATTGCTTCTTCGGTTAAAATAGCAGTGAAACTAAAAGGGCAAACCCGCTATTAACAGCGTCAGTGGAGCAGAGAAGCCAAATATTAAATAAAAAATAACCCTGCATCCGGAGTGTTAATAAACAGCTGTGCACCATGTGCCCTGGTGAGCAGTTCACAAGAGCGGCTTTCTTCTAGGTGCTAATAACAGGACACGTCATGAGTGACGTCACATTCCCAAAGGTGCCCCTCGAATATGAAACAGGCCAATAGTTGGGATTGGGGTTCAGAGTTGAGCACAGCTGCCTGTACCCCCTTTCACACGTGGCCTTTAGTGAGACATTGACAATCACCCACCGCAGCGCTAAGTTTTTCTGCGCACTTGAAATTAAACAATGTGATTGTAATGTGAGAAGTAAACAGATAATGCACGTCATCTGGCCAGAGTCCAATAAGAAGCGAATTACCAGCGACAGCATTTAATAGAAACCTCAAAACTGGAAAACCGTTTATGAATAATATTCAAATTTCTGAAGAGCAACCCAGAGGCTTCCGGTAATGTTCATGGCTGTGTGAAGCGCTCACCTGACTCTGTGTCGGACTCCGGTTCCTCTGCTGGGTCAGGGTGTCTCCCCTGGGGCAGGGTGTCTCTCCTGGGGCAGGGTGTCTCTCCTGGGGCAGGGTGTCTCTCCTGGGTCAGGGTGTCTCTGCTGGGTCTGGGTGTCTCTGCTGGGTCTGGGTGTCTCTTCTCCTGGGTCCAGGGTGTCTCTCCTGGGTCTGGGTCCCGGGTACAGGCAGCTGGCCCCTGCCTGCAGACAAACATATCCTGCCGCGCTGCCCCCGTGCACACAGCGCCTCGTTACCCACAGTTCCTCTTTTCATGCAGCACTAGCAGTACAAGCGCCACCGCGGAAATGAGTCTGTTTAGAAGTGCAGCAAAGGGCGGGGCCCGGAGGAGAGTTACAGGGGGGCGGACGCGCAGTGTGGATCTGGGGGAGGGGGGGGTAGAGTGGAGTAACTTTGGGGGTACTCACTAAACATAAGAGAGCACCTCCCTTACCCAGCATTACAGACACCCCCTGGTGAGCATGGCCGACTGTGCAGAAAGGGCGGTGGAATACATCCCTTCTGGGCTCTACTGGGGAGTCAAGCTGGATGCAAAATAGCTTTTTTCAAAATCATGCACGGAGGACAAACAACTTCCTCCCAGCGGGGCCTGTGCTCACGATTTCTCAATAGGATATTCTGGTTTTGCAAACACCGTTGTTACTGAAGCCCAGGTGCTCTATCATTAGACCCCCTCTGCAGAGAGCGGCAAGTTCACTTTGGAGACAGAGTGAGCAGCAGGGGGTGGGGGGGTTGGGGTGGGGCAGGGTGAGCAGCGGGGGGGTGGGTGGGGCAGGGTGAGCAGCAATGTGATCGGAGGTGGGGGCACCCTGGACAAACATATCCTGCCCCCACCCCCTCCCCGTGCACACAGCGCCTCGTTACCCACAGTTCCTCTTTTCATGCAGTGCTATGCGGCCCCCAGGGGAAGTGAGGTTGGCAGACCAGTCTTCCCCGGGGGTGTTCGCGCGATAGTCAGGACAGGGTGTTAGGTAGAGGTTAATGGGTGGGGTTAAGGTAGGATTTATAGGGGGCAGGAGAGGAAGTTTCATCCTCTTCCTGCCCCCAGCGCCATTAGGGAAGGGTTAAGAAAGTTTTGAGCTAGTGTCAGTTAGGTCAGAATAGGGTACTTCCTAGGCCCAATCTGCCGATTGGTGCGGGACGTCGCGCAGCCGGTTGACCTGGTGCGCGTTCTCTTGTTTCTTGTAGTGCCCCCATTTAAATCCTTGCTGCTTAGCGGCTTGAGTTAGGCCCCTGTCGGCGGTGCACTCTACGCGTGCACGTGATGGCAGAACCGGACGCGGAGGCGGTCCGCGCCGCATTGTTGGTCCTGGGCCGGGTTGGGAGAGCGGATCTCCTGCGGCCCTGGGTTCTGGACCAGGCGTGGGTCGGGATGACCCGCACGCCTAGGTCCGCGTAGGCGGGTGTGGTGCGGCGGTGGTGGCGTGCCAAGAAGAGCCACCACTGCCCAAAAAAGGTACGTCTGGGCGGGACCGTGGGATGGGGCAGAATGAGCCGGGAAAGCGCGGGGGGGCGTAAGAGCCTCCCCGCACGAGTGCAAGGTGACGCGGCCACCTCAGACATGATGGCAGGGCCGGGGGAAAGGCGGGGTCATGGTGGCATGACAGCACGCGACTGGGGAGGAAGCATCAGGGAGGTCTCCAAGCGTGCCCCAGACACCGAGAGCAGGTGTGCGGGCCTGGAGGTTTCAGCAGGAGGGCTGGGAGAGGAAAGGGAGGAGGAGGGCGGGGAGGAAGGCGAATGGGATGAGCCTGCGAATGAGGATTTTGCCCTCGTGCTGTCAGGCAGTGAGTCTGTGGGGGGCGAAGAGGGGGGTTGGGCCGATCAGCCAGTCGACCTCTCCTGCAGGCCTGGGGGGGGTGTTGCCCTCACCGTGCACACAGCGCCTCGTTACCCACAGTTCCTCTTTTCATGCAGCGCTAGCAGTACCAGCGCCACCGCGGAAATTAGTCCGTTTAGAAGTGCAGCAAAGGGCGGGGTCCGGAGGAGAGAGTTAGAGGGGGGAGGACGTGCAGTGTGGATCTGGGGCGGGGGTAGAGTGGAGTAACTTTGGGGGTACTCACTAAACATAAGAGAGCACGTCCCTTGCCCAGCATTACAGACACCCCCTGGTGAACATGGCCAGACTGTGCAGAAAGGGCAGTGGAATCCATCCCTTCTGGGCTCTGCCGTCTCACAGCATCCTGCCAGAGACTGCAGGAGAGCTGTCTCAAAACCACTGCTGGGGAGTGAGAGTGCTGCAGGGTCTGCAGTCAAACCCTACAGCGGTGGGCACTTCCTGACAGGGACATCTTAAGGATTCTGGGGGCCCGGGGCCAAACGGATTTTGGGGGCCCTTGTTCAGAACAGATTTGAATTTATGATTCAGTTTCAGCTGGTTCATGCCCTCTCTGGCCAGGTCACTGACAGTGCACAGGCACCCTGGTACACACTCTAAATGTGTTTACATCTAATATTCAGGGAGAGTGATGTGTGTTTTCAGTGTTGTAACACAGCTGCAGCTCATTAATCTTACTGCAAATAATCTCTGTGACCCCCCTCCCAGTTCTGATAGTTGAGGTCCTGTTTCGATCTAAAAGAAACTTTCTTAATGGATGTTGCATGAAACATAAACACAACATTTGTCAGAAAAATGTCTGTAATCGACTCACACACTATCCACATTTAAAATAAATGTTATTAATAAGTTAAAGGAAAATGCTATTTACAACAATCTGTTTAAGAATTATTCAAGGTCATCATGGCAAGACTCTCTCAGGGGGCCCCTGACAGGTTGGGGCCCCGGGCCAGAGCCCACTTTGCCTATGCCTGAACACGTCTCTGCTTCGTGAGCTCCTTTGCACAGCTTATACAATATATCCTTTAGGCAATATATGGGATACAGCGCTGTAACGCACCATTCGTCCCCATTAACGCGATGTCTTGGCAGTTCCCTCCAGATAATCCTCCACCTTGTTAGGGTTTAGGCTAACTCCCTAAAAGCCCTCTGATAAAACCCCCACCTCACCAGCCCTCCCTGCAACCACAACAATGTCCCTCAAACCATATATATGGACACGCTGGGTCACACTAACCTTTAATTGCACGGGGGCGTGGTCACACAAGATGGCCGACAGGACGCATTCCTGAGCGGCTCTGCGACTGCCCCACCTCATCCGGCACAATCCTGCTCTATGCCGCATCATGATGGCTTGGAGACTGAGGGGCCGATTCCGATTCGGGCCGGAAAACATACCGACCGACTCGGTACGGGAATTAAGTCCGACCGACTCGGACCGGCGCCGTACGGCCCGGGTAGTACGATGAAATGCATATGAAATTCGACCGACTCGGACGGAATACAAAATGACCGACCGAGCCGGACGGAAACAAGCCATCCGGCCGGAAAATCACTCGAAACGAACCGACCGACACGCACCCGGATTAAACCCGAACGAAACGTACCCGCGAACTCCGACCCGCGTAGTACGATGCTGTGCGTGCAAAACACGACCGACTCGCACGGAGCACGAGCTGTACGACCGACACGCATACAAAACCCAGCCGAAGCAACCCAATACTCCGCGACCGACTCGTACGCCGCATATGAAACATAGCTGACACACAGCGGGAACGAGTCAGACAACATCGCACCAGACAACTGCAGCGTCCCACTCGGACACAAGAACGACTCCTACATGCACCAAAAACACCAAGGAAAAAAAGTCCAAAAAAAAGGGCCAAACAAGCAACCACAAAGCCAATAAATACAGGGGGGGAAAAACATGAAACAAGGACACACCTCCAACTCCACCTACATAAAGGCCACAAATCACTACCATGATCCTTTGCAAATTCCACTGACCTGCCAGCACAGAACACCATCACACAGCAACCACAGACACACTCACAGCTCATACATCACACAAGCCACACACCATTACCACACCTACAAATAGCACCCTCACACACACCCAGCTAAACCTACACTCACACACCCCCACTTGCACACACACACACATCAATCACCACCACCACCACCACCCATCACCATGCCCCTAAAGAAGAATCCAAAGTTCCTAGATAGTGAATTGGAAGTCATGGTAGATGAGATCCTCAGGGTAGAGCCACAGTTGTTTGGTACATTGGTACAACAGACCCCCATGTCGCAGAAA
The DNA here is from genome assembly GCA_963921515.1 of Calotriton arnoldi. Classification (NCBI taxonomy): domain Eukaryota; kingdom Metazoa; phylum Chordata; class Amphibia; order Caudata; family Salamandridae; genus Calotriton; species Calotriton arnoldi. The sequence goes on from CAWUFW010019677.1 coordinate 172,341, forward strand.
ACCAAGATGTGGGAGAGGATTGTCGACAGGGTGAACGCACAATTACCATGTTTGCGCACAAAGGAAGACATCCAGAACAGGTGGTATGATGTGCGCAGGAGGGTCCGGGACCTACTTAAAAAGGACTACCTCCTCAGCCAGCGCACGGGCAGTGGCCCTCCTGCAAAACCAGTATACCTCAGGCCCTGGGAGGAGAAGGTGCGGGCCATCCTACCACCAGTGAGCGTATACGGACTAACAGACATCCCAGAGCCTGGTGAGTACACAACTAATATACACAATATGGTGTGACAATACACACACAGCACTCTCAAGGGGATAGGCAAACCAGTCACCCTTAGCAAATACACAGCAACCAAAAGATATTCATCCCAAGATGTGAATGCTAGTCAGACAAACACAATACCTGCCATCTCATAGTGATATGTAACTGTGTCATGACATGTACAAATCTAACAACAAATACAGCAAGGCAGTGGCACAAATAGAACCAACAAACACTCCCAGATATTTTCCCACCACTAGAACACCACCTCCCAGGGAAGATCACTGAAAGGAAGGAATTCTGTGTATGCTGGTGAAATCAGTGTAGCCAATAGCATGATGGGAGATGGAGACACAGATATTGGTCACACCCACAATTGGCCCATCAACACCACCCTGAACCATGCTCACATCACAGGGAGTGGAAAAGGACTCACAAGATGGCTGACACTGGGTACTGCTGGGGGGAGCACAAGGCCCTGCTGGGAACTGTGCAACAACCAACAGCAGGACACCACTGACTGACATCCTGAAAGACAACTTGCACTCCCTGCAATGGAAGCACGTTCCATGGTGGGATATCTGGCTGGGTGGGAAGGAGGACTCACAGCCCTGACCATAGTTACAAGCACCTCCTCACACACACCCTCAACACTAACTCCACATAACACACCTGGGAGAATGCAATGCCTCACATCCTAACTGAAGATCCCACAAACAACCACCACCCTGGGTCATGCTGTGTGAAGCACAGGGACACTCTTGGGACTTGTAGCCAAACAACTGCCAGGACAACACTCTCAGCCATCCTTTCAGCACAGGCACCCCACCCCACAGGGAAGCAGAGTCAAAAGGAAGGAAGGATGGGCATGCTGGGAAGGGGGTTGTAGGCGATAGCATGATGGGAGTGGTAGTCACAGCTCAACATCCCCCACCCACATGGCCCACCAAGCTAGCACTGAAGCATGCCCACCTCACAGGGAGTCAAAAGCCACTTCAAAGATGTCTGACACTGGCCCCAGCTTTGGGGAGCACAAGGCCCTGCTGGGAACTGGGCACCAACAAAGAACAGGACCACACTGTCAGCCATCTTGCCATTGCTGTCACACTCACACACAGTGAAGTCCACTCAAAAGGAAGAAAGGATGGGCATGCTGGGAAGGGGGGTGTAGGCAATAGCATGATGGGAGTGGTAGTCACAGATATTGCTCACCCTCACAATTGGCCCATCAACACCACCCTGAACCATGCTCACATCACAGGGAGTGGACAAGGACTCACAAGATGGCTGACACTGGGTACTGCTGGGGGGAGCACAAGGCCCTGCAGGGAACTGTGCAACAACCAACAGCAGGACACCACTGACTGACATCCTGAAAGACAACTTGCACTCCCTGCAATGGAAGCACGTTCCATGGTGGGATATCTGGCTGGGTGGGAAGGAGGACTCACAGCCCTGACCATAGTTACAAGCACCTCCCCTCACACACACCCTCAACACTAACTCCACATAACCCACCTGGGAGAATGCAATGCCTCACATCCTAACTGAAGATCCCACAAACAACCACCACCCTGGGTCATGCTGTGTGAAGCACAGGGACACTCTTGGGACTTGTAGCCAAACAACTGCCAGGACACCACTCTCAGCCATCCTTTCAGCACAGGCACCCCACCCCACAGGGAAGCAGAGTCAAAAGGAAGGAAGGATGGGCATGCTGGGAAGGGGGTTGTAGGCAATAGCATGATGGGAGTGGTAGTCACAGCTCAACATCCCCCACCCACATGGCCCAGCAAGCTAGCACTGAAGCATGCACACCTCACAGGGAGTCAAGAGCCACTTCAAAGATGTCTGACACTGGCCCCAGCTGTGGGGAGCACAAGGCCCTGCTGGGAACTGGGCACCAACAAACAACAGGACCACACTGTCAGCCATCTTGCCATTGCTGTCACACTCACACACAGTGAAGTCCACTCAAAAGGAAGGAAGGATGGGCATGCTGGGAAGGGGGGTGTAGGCAATAGCATGATGGGCGTGGTAGTCACAGATATTGCTCACCCTCACAATTGGCCCATCAACACCACCCTGAACCATGCTCACATCACAGGGAGTGGAAAAGGACTCACAAGATGGCTGACACTGGGAACTGCTGGGGGGAGCACAAGGCCCTGCTGGGAACTGTGCAACAACCAACAGCAGGACACCACTGACTGGCATCCTGAAAGACAACTTGCACTCCCTGCAACGGAAGCACGTTCCATGGTGGGATATCTGGCTGGGTGGGAAGGAGGACTCACAGCACTGACCATAGTTACAAGCACCCTCCCCCTCACACACACCCTCAACACTAACTCCACATAACCCACCTGGGAGGAATGCAATGCCTCACATCCTAACTGAAGATCCCACAAACAACCACCACCCTGGGTCATGCTGTGTGAAGCACAGGGACACTCTTGGGACTTGTAGCCAAACAACTGCCAGGACAACACTCTCAGACATCCTTTCAGCACAGGCACCCCACCCCACAGGGAAGCAGAGTCAAAAGGAAGGAAGGATGGGCATGCTGGGAAGGGGGTTGTAGGCAATAGCATGATGGGAGTGGTAGTCACAGCTCAACATCCCCCACCCACATGGCCCAGCAAGCTAGCACTGAAGCATGCACACCTCACAGGGAGTCAAAAGCCACTTCAAATATGTCTGACACTGGCCCCAGCTGTGGGGAGCACAAGGCCCTGCTGGGAACTGGGCACCAACAAACAACAGGACCACATTGTCAGCCATCTTGCCATTGCTGTCACACTCACACACAGTGAAGTCCACTCAAAAGGAAGGAAGGATGGGCATGCTGGGAAGGGGGGTGTAGGCAACAGCATGATGGGAGTGGTAATCACAGATATTGCTCACCCTCACAAGTGGCCCATCAACACCACCCTGAACCATGCTCACATCACAGGGAGTGGAAAAGGACTCACAAGATGGCTGACACTGGGTACTGCTGGGGGGAGCACAAGGCCCTGCTGGGAACTGTGCAACAACCAACAGCAGGACACCACTGACTGACATCCTGAAAGACAACCTGCACTCCCTGCAATGGAAGCACGCTTCATGGTGGGATAACTGGGCTGGGGGGAGAAGGAGGCCTGGATGGCAACCAAATACCACCAATGCTGGTCATGCACACACTCAACATTCACATTGACATGCCACAGGTTGGCAGGACAATGTGCTACATCAATATCACTCTCTGACTGTCACAATTTAGGAGAATGCAATGTCCAGGCCCGCATCCAGAGGTACAGTCACAACTGTCAGGTGTTTGAACAATTGATGCCTGTAGAAACATACCATACAATCTGTGTCTCTCCCCAAAACAGGTGATGATGGGGACACAGCAGCCGACGAGGAGGAGTCACTGTCCCAGGCTCCGGGAGACACCGAGCTCACTGGTGTGGATCAGCCTCTGCACTCCTCGGATGGCGAAGAACTAGCTGGACCCTCCGGTGTGAGTCATCATGCAGCACCAGCAGGACCAACATCTGCACTCCCTGCACCCACCCCTCCAACAACTGGCAACACACAGGCCACCCCTGCCAACACGGACAGACCAAGGACCACAGATGACAACAGCGCAGGGACCCAGGCCCAAACTGGAGCTGGTGACAACGAGTCCACGAACAACACCCAAGTGGGCACACGGTCACCTGTGCGTGCCACCGCAGGTCCCACACTTGTCGCCAGGGGTGGTGGGAGGGGTGGTAGATACAGGTCGCTCTTTGCAGAGGGGTCTGGACTGCATGATGACCCACAACTGGCACGCATCGCGGATGCGTACCAGACTAGCACAGGAGAGGTCAGCCAGGTAGTGGGGATCCTCAAGGACATACAACAGCAGCAGGCTGCCCATCATACCTGCTTGGACTCCCACATGCCCCGTGTCGAGACACACATGTCTCGCATGGAGTCCAAGTGGGACACATTGCAAGAACTAATGTCTAGATGCAGGGTTTTTAGTAGATCAGGGAGAAATGGCGCACAGACAAAACGCGTGGTGTAATTATGTCCCTATGTTGACGGTGCTACCAGGTCGGGGGAACTACCCTATAACCCCCATTGGTGTATGAGTAGAAGACCCACACTGGAATTTGAGAACAAAGTTTGGGCACACGTATTGACGGTATAATAGAATCAGAAGTCTCCTAGGAGTTCAAAATTGCTTGAGTCGACACCAAAGTCAATGTAGAAAGTTATTTAATGAGGCAACGACAAAAAGAAAGCAACCAGCCGACACGTGTTTCGTCATGCGGGATTACTCCCGTGACTCATCAGGGCTGTAATAACAGTGACGGATTGAGTGTCAGAATGGAGGGGTTCAAGGAGTGGGTTCCGCAGGGCCTCTGGACTGGGGGAGCCGGTGGGGAAATCCGTAGGGAAAGGTCAAGCCCTGTGGAGGGACATGACCCGGGGGTGTCAGATCAGTAGAACGAACAGGGGCGGGTGCGCCCAAAATACCAGCTCACGAGGACCAAACAGTGTCCGTGTGGTTGGAGAGAAGAGGCGGGTAAGCCCTATGGAGAGATAATGAAGGAAGAGGTATCGTGGTGGTCGAAACAAATAGGCGGGTACGCCGATCGGATGGCAGCGTGGTAGATGCCGAATGAAAAGGTGTCATCTGTGAGACCGGATGCCAGATCAGCACCAACATGGCCTCACCTCCCTGTGTGCCCACAACATCTGCTGCTGAAACAACTGCA